>JARQOD010000003.1:4003209-4092465 GCA_033576555.1 Oophaga sylvatica | reverse complement strand
TTATAGTTTTATTCAGTATATATATTTTTAGCTTGACAGTGTATCTACACGTATATCAGTACTGGGGAAGAGTTTTAGTGAAATACAGGCTTTTGTTACAGATCGGTAATCTATTAGGAGCTGTGTATTAAGGCTTGTGTTGTTTTGAGAGTCTTATAGTTTTATCAGTATATATATTTTTAGCTTGGCAGTGTATCTACACTTATATAAGGCCTGGGAAGAATGTAATGACATGGGGTTAGGAATCTCCAACCTACCGTGTTTCCCGATAGTAAGACACCCCCGATTGTAAGACGTTATGGGAGTTTCAGAGGGGTCGGCTAATATAAGCCGTACCCCGAAAGTAAGACTATGTCTTACTTTCGGGGAAAACCGGGGGTATTGCCGCCTCCCTCTCATCAAGCTGCGCGCTGCTTCCTGCCACGTCAGCACCGTTCCCCTCTCCATACGTCGCCGCGTCTCATCTACCACCAGAAAAACTCAGCTGAGTTTTTCTGCAGCCGCCTTCCGCCACGGGCTCCGGCTCCTGCAGCCGCTGGTCCCGCCGTCCTCCGTCGCTCCGTTCGCCGCAGTCCCGGGTGAAGTTCTCGCGCGCTCTATTTAAATTTCTTCTTCGGTCCCGAAAAGTCATCACGTTGGTCACTCACGTGACCAGAGGCTGCATGTGATAGACAGTTCTCTCGGCCTCCGGTCACGTGAGTGACCAACGTGATGACGTTTCGGGACCGAAGAAGAAATTTAAATAGAGCGCGCGAGAACTTCAGCCGGGACTGCGGGCGAACGGAGCGACGGAGGACGGCGGGACCAGCGGCTGCAGGGAGCCGGAGCCCGTGGCGGAAGGCGGCGGTGAGTTTTTCTGGTGGTAGATGGCAGGCGGCGACGTATACACAGTAATCATACATCAGTAAAACATATACACTGGCATACTGGGGTTATCATCTGCTGTATGTAACCCAGTGGGTTATCAGCAGGTGTCACACTGGATTAAATACAGCAGGTGGTACTGTATCACACTGGGTTAGATACAGGTAATTTTTTTTCAATATAAGACATACCCGAAAGTAAGACATAGTGGGGCTTTTGGGGATAAAAAGAAAGTAAGCACTGTCTTACATATCGGGGAAACACGGTGTTTTGGTGTGTGGAAAAATAGGCTTATAAGTATCTCAATGAAGCATGTATATCAATAAAGTAACTTCCCCATCACAGATGCTAATATAATGATGTTAGCATGCAAGTGCAGGGCTCACAATACATACTGTGCGTGCATATGAAGTCATTAGCACATCCATATGAGGAGTATATCATCTTATAACACATTTGGAATTACGACGCTCATCTTATAGTTTTATTCAGTATATATATTTTTAGCTTGACAGTGTATCTACAGTATATCAGTTGGGGAAGAGTTTTAGTGAAATACAGGCTTTTGTTACAGATCGGTAATCTATTAGGAGTGTGTATCTAAGGCTTGTGTTGTTTTTGAGAGTCTTATAGTTTTATTCAGTATATATATTTTTAGCTTGGCAGTGTATCTACACTATATAAGGCTGGGAAGAATGTAATGACATGGGGTTAGGAATCTCCAACCTAGTTTCTGGTGTGTGGAAATAGGCTTATAAGTATCTCAATGAAGATGTTTATCAATAAAGTAACTTCCCCATCACAGATGCTATATAATGATGTTAGCATGCAGTGCAGGGTCACAAAATCAACATTTTTGCTCCTTCACAGATTTATTTTACATTATTTTTTTTATTTTGCTTAAGGATCGTGTACAGAGGAGTTTTTATGTTTTATACTGATAGACATATTGTGAACGGACATATAGGGTCCATGTGGAGACATGCCTGGGACAAGTCCGGGCATGTCTGGACAAGTCCTGGTCACGGGGACAGCCGTGGAAAAAACAATACTGAAATTCAAAAAACTATGTGCTGGCCGTTAACACGCGCACAGTCATCTAGAAAATATTGAGCGGTTGCTTCACAAACCTCTCAAGGCATGTTGAATGTTAACGTTCCGCTATGAGCTACACACATGACCAACTGTATAGCCTGGGATGCGTAGCGTTCTTGCAGCGCAAGCCTATTTTAAAGACGCTAAGCCCATCAGATATAAAAGACAGGCATGTTGAGACGTTTTGTCCGGCTATTTTGGTACATACCAACTCCTATGCAGCGATATTGAGTACCGTTCAACAAAAAATCAGGTACAAACTTTTTAACATACCTGTGTTTCGGACCCAGACCATGCAGAAGCACTTGTGCCATGTACTCTAAACTCATAATATTCGATTTTGATCAGCATTCAACAAAAAATTGGGTGCTAACTTTTTAGCATACCTGTGTTTCTATAACGAATACAGGACCCTACAGCGCATCCAATAGTGTAGTTTAATGTAGGGGGCAAACAGATTATCGCTGGTGCTTGGAAAATACCACATTTCATAGATGGTGGTGATCGCTGAATCATTTTTAAACATTTCACGCCACTCATGCACCCACAGCACACTTATGCTGTACCAGCACCGCTGCAGCTAGCGTTTTTAGCTAAAAAAGACCCTTATTTGCATCATTTTCATTATAGTACGACTGGTACATACCCACTCCTATGCAACGATACTGAGTAGCGTTCAACAAAAATCAGGTACAAACTTTTTAACATACCTGTGTTTCGGGCGCTCATGCCATACCAGAAGCACTCTGTGCCATGTACCATAGCCCATAATAATCGATCTTGATCAGTATTCAACAAAAAAATTGGGTGCAAACTTTTTTAGCATAGCTGTGTTTCTGACTCCCATGTCGTACCAGAAAGACCTATTTTGGCACAGGCCTACACATATGCAACGGTTTTGACCACTACTCAACAAAAATGGCTACAAACTTTTTAACATATCTGTGTTTCGGACTATCATGTCATAGCAGAAGCACCCTGGGCCATGTACTCTAGACCATAATATTCGTTTTTGATCACCATTCAACAAAAAATTGCGGCATGTTGAGACGTGTCCCGGCCTATTTTGGCACATGACAAATGTTTCTGACTCTCATGTCATACCAGAAGAACCCTGTGCCATGTACTCTAGACCATAATATTCCACATCGGGTATGGGAACTACATAGCGTTGTTTTCTCAGGTATTTAAAAAAGTGTGGAAAACTGAAAATCCCGCGACCTGTGGTAATTTAGTGAGAACCATATAGACAAATCGGGTATCGTCACACACGAGACCACGACACCTCGGGCTATCACATTTACCATTAGTTTTCAAAAATCAGCTCCTTAACAATAAAGTAAGAATCGTAGCGTCCTGCATTGTGGTCTATAAATGTATAGTTTGAAAATTTACAGTTGCTAAAGAACAGTAAAAAGTCGTGCGTACAACTATCAACCCCAAAACTCTCACCACTATCACAAACACTATTGCCTACAGAGGCGCCCGCGAGAATTTCCGTATGTGTGTATCAAGATGCTCCCTGCTATGACCGAATGTTTGCTCGTGGATGCTGGCATTTCCAGTGACATCATAGTTGTGCAAATGCGCAGGGGCACGTGTATCGATCCCCTAGGGTGTAATGCGTGATCATTTTAATTATTTTTCAATTCATAACCACACGTTCTCAGGCAGACAGGTTTATTTCACAGAAATTGACTGTACAGTTGCATAATCTTTGTTTAAAATCATACATTTGCATAATTTTGTTTAAAATCGCACAGTTCTGCAATAATGTCGGGTGTTGGACATGCACTTATCAGTCTTTCATACGTGTCGCAGAAAGATTTTAGTCTGTTCTGCGAGAGTTTATTATGCACGTACTGTGCAGACATGTCAAGAAACATTTTGGTGTGTTCACCAGTCCATACGGGTGTTGGTGTGTAAGGCGATCGACCATCATCCTTCTGCTTCTTACTTACACGCCGGCGCGATACCGCGCGTTTCTTTGACGGTAATGCATCGGCTGAAATGGCAGCTGCTGCTTCCGCGTTGCTATTTGCAGATTCTGTAGCTTGACACAGACGTATATTCTTAAGCCGACTACTCTCAGCATTCCCGGGGTGCTCGGTTGGCGCGTCGTTTTCTTCACGATCTGCGACACACCCGTGTGAAAGAGGCTCCGTTCTCACTTCCGTTCTGTTCTCAAATCCATAATTGCGCTGCTGCAAAACTCGCGAATGACGATCCTCCGTAACTAAAGAAAAGATACGTGGTGTAGTTAACCGCTAAGTGGGGGAGATATAGGAAGAGCTACATGAGCCACTTGGCTCTGATTCAACGCGATATTTGTAAAGCTACTAGCACCGATTATCTGTGAAACCGATGCATGATTGTTTGTATAAGTACACTATAGAGCGGCCTAGACATATATACTTACAAGTATGCCCCGGGTGCTGATCTACAGAGAATGCTGAATTAACAGACATCTCGCTGCTCGGACGCTGCCGTATGGGGCTGTTTTCTCCCTCAAACTGCAACCTCACGGGCGATACTTTAGCAGCTGTAAATAAAATATAACATACATGAATGCGCACAACACATTCACAAAGCTAACTTGACACACGTAAATAAAATATATCTACTAGTTACCGCAGAAATTTTTATCTGCGTGTATAAGTACACTATAGAGATGCGTAGACATATATGCTTACAAGTATGAGACGTGTAGTGTAGTTCAGAGATTGGTGAATTAAACGGTGTGGAGGTGCTCGGGCGTTTTCGTATGGGTGTGTTTTCTTTTTCAAGCTGCAGCCTCCTGCTCGTTAGTTTAACATCTGTAAATAAAATATAACTATTACATGATGATGACGCTTCGGGTGTGAAATATTGTTTCAAGGTGCTTAGCAGACATGATGTCTCTGTAAAACATTAATAGATTTTTTTCTATCTAGCAGTTCATGGTATTGACAGAGGGCGTGTTCTCTCTGTTAGCCCACCCTGGGTTCATGGACCCGCTACCTTTTCTATTCCAGAGCCGTGTGCTTAGCGAATCACCCCATCTTTTAGGAGCGTTGGGAGGATTATAGTCCGGTTCTACGAACTCGACATCTGAATCCTGGGGATCCTCCACGATCTCAACATCGGAATCGCGATGCTCGAGCGGCTCAGTCGCCACAGGGTTACCAACCGTCCAGTCCGCTACAGCTGTATCTGTATGAGAAAATGTTTATATTATTAAACATGTCTAGCTAACGACCCAGTCAACTAAAATAAAATTAACTGTATGGATTTTAACGGCAGTCTATATTAATTATTAATATTAATAGTAGACGTTATAAATTTACAGCTACCACGTTTACCCGTCTAGATACATAGGTTTAAAACATATGATATAGCTATAGGTTTCTTGCCTGTGACAGACTGGTGAAAGCTTGAAGCTCGTCGCCCGCTAGCAGAGTTGCCTTCCTCTAACAGGTTCTGCGTAGTGAACCGGTTCTCGTAGGAGTAGTCTGAATGGACTCCCTCTTCTTAAATAAGAATGAAATATATCGTTTATATATACAAAGCGCAGACTCAGACAGCCCGACACAATACGACGTACACTATATACGGTGTAAAATTTACCCGATTGTTCTGGTGAAAGCAAAGCAGAATATTGAACGCGAGAATATCTGGACTCCATCTTGAATAAAAAGGGTCCGCTATTAAATTAAAGCAAATAAAGATCAAGTATGAAAACACGACTAAGCTGTTCATGCAAATACTACACAAACTTAAATATAATTGAAACAAACGTGGATATTCACGAGACATAAAAATACGCACTTTAGCTCTAAAGATCAAGTATGAAAACACGACTAAACTGTTCATGCAAATACTACACAAACTTAAATATAATTGAAACAAACGTGGATATTCACGAGACATAAAAATACGCACTTTAGTTCTAAAGATCAAGTATGAAAACACGACTAAGCTGTTCATGCAAATACTACACAAACTTAAATATAATTGAAACAAACGTGGATATTCACGAGACATAAAAATACGCACTTTAGCTCTAAAGACCAACTATGAAAACACGAATAAGTTATTCATGCAATTACTACACAGACTTAAATATAATTGAAACGAAATCCGTAAAAATACTCACTATAGTCCTGTTCAGAATGGAGTTGTGTTCTGTGAGGTATGAAGTCTTACAGCTGAGCGTTGTATTGCTTGTGAGCTGCCTGTATTTATTAGGGGCTAACAGAGAGAACACGCCCTCTGTCAATACCATGAACTGCTAGATAGAAAAAAATCTATTAATGTTTTACAGAGACATCATGTCTGCTAAGCACCTTGAAACAATATTTCACACCCGAAGCGTCATCATCATGTAATAGTTATATTTTATTTACAGATGTTAAACTAACGAGCAGGAGGCTGCAGCTTGAAAAAGAAAACACACCCATACGAAAACGCCCGAGCACCTCCACACCGTTTAATTCACCAATCTCTGAACTACACTACACGTCTCATACTTGTAAGCATATATGTCTACGCAGTTCTATAGTGTAGTTATACACGCAGATAAAAATTTCTGCGGTAACTAGTTTTATTTACCTGTGTCAAGTTAGCTTTGTGAATGTGTTGTGCGCATTCATGTATGCTATATTTTATTTACAGCTGCTAAAGTATCGCCCGTGAGGTTGCAGTTTGAGGGAGAAAACAGCCCCATACGGCAGCGTCCGAGCAGCGAGATGTCTGTTAATTCAGCATTCTCTGTAGATCAGCATCCGGGGCATACTTGTAAGTATATATGTCTAGGCCGCTCTATAGTGTACTTATACAAACAATCATGCATCGGTTTCACAGATAATCGGTGCTAGTAGCTTTACAAATATCGCGTTGAATCAGAGCCATGTGGCTCATGTAGCTCTTCCTATATCTCCCCCACTTAGCGGTTAACTACACCACGTATCTTTTCTTTAGTTACGGAGGATCGTCATTCGCGAGTTTTGCAGCAGCGCAATTATGGATTTGAGAACAGAACGGAGGTGAGAACGGAGCCTCTTTCACACGGGTGTGTCGCAGATCGTGAAGAAAACGACGCGCCAACCGAGCACCCCGGGAATACTGAGAGTAGTCGGCTTAAGAATATACGTCTGTGTCAAGCTACAGAATCTGCAAATAGCAACGCGGAAGCAGCTGCCAATTCAGCCGATGCATTACCGTCAAAGAAACGCGCGGTATCGCGCCGGCGTGTAAGTAAGAAGCAGAAGGATGATGGTCGATCGCCTTACACACCAACACCCGTATGGACTGGTGAACACACCAAAATGTTTCTTGACATGTCTGCACAGTACGTGCATAATAAACTCTCGCAGAACAGACTAAAATCTTTCTGCGACACGTATGAAAGACTGATAAGTGCATGTCCAACACCCGACATTATTGCAGAGCTGTGCGATTTTAAACAAAATTATGCAAATGTATGATTTTAAACAAAGATTATGCAACTGTACAGTCAATTTCTGTGAAATAAACCTGTCTGCCTGAGAACGTGTGGTTATGAATTGAAAAATAATTAAAATGATCACGCATTACACCCTAGGGGATCGATACACGTGCCCCTGCGCATTTACACAACTATGATGTCACTGGAAATGCCAGCATCCACGAGCAAACATTCGGTCATAGCAGGGAGCATCTTGATACACACATACGGAAATTCTCGCGGGGCGCCTCTGTAGGCAATAGTGTTTGTGATAGTGGTGAGAGTTTTGGGGTTGATAGTTGTACGCACGACTTTTTACTGTTCTTTAGCAACGGTAAATTTTCAAACTATACATTTATAGACCCCAATGCAGGACGCTACGATTCTTACTTTATTGTTAAGGAGCTGATTTTTGAAAACTAATGGTAAATGTGATAGCCCGAGGTGTCGTGGTCTCGTGTGTGACGATACCTGATTTGTCTATATGGTTCTCACTAAATTACCACAGGTCGTGGGATTTTCAGTTTTCCACACTTTTTTAAATACCTGAGAAAACAAAGCTATGTAGTTCCCATACCCGATGTGGAATATTATGGTCTAGAGTACATGGCACAGGGTTCTTCTGGTATGACATGAGAGTCAGAAACATTTGTCATGTGCCAAAATAGGCCGGGACACGTCTCAACATGCCGCAATTTTTTGTTGAATGGTGATCAAAAACGAATATTATGGTCTAGAGTACATGGCACAGGGTGCTTCTGCTATGACATGATAGTCCGAAACACAGATATGTTAAAAAGTTTGTAGCCATTTTTTGTTGAGTAGTGGTCAAAACCGCTGCATAGGTGTAGGCCTGTGCCAAAATAGGTCTTTCTGGTACGACATGGGAGTCAGAAACACAGCTATGCTAAAAAAGTTTGCACCCAATTTTTTGTTGAATACTGATCAAGATCGATTATTATGGGCTATGGTACATGGCACAGAGTGCTTCTGGTATGGCATGAGCGCCCGAAACACAGGTATGTTAAAAAGTTTGTACCTGATTTTTGTTGAACGCTACTCAGTATCGTTGCATAGGAGTGGGTATGTACCAGTCGTACTATAATGAAAATGATGCAAATAAGGGTCTTTTTTAGCTAAAAAGCGCTAGCTGCAGCGGTGCTGGTACAGCATAAGTGTGCTGTGGGTGCATGAGTGGCGTGAAATGTTTAAAAATGATTCAGCGGATCAGCACCATCTATGAAATGTGGTATTTTCCAAGCACCAGCGATAATCTGTTTGCCCCCTACATTAAACTACACTATAGGGATGCACTGTAGGGGTCCGTGTATTCGCTATAGAAACACAGGTATGCTAAAAAGTTAGCACCCACTTTTTAAATACCTGAGAAAACAAAGCTATGTAGTTCCCATACCCGATGTGAAATATTATGGTCTAGAGTACATGGCACAGGGTGCTTCTGGTATGACATGAGAGTCAGAAACATTTGTCATGTGCCAAAATAGGCCGGGACACGTCTCAACATGCCTCAATTTTTTGTTGAATGGTGATCAAAAACGAATATTATGGTCTAGAGTACATGGCACAGGGTGCTTCTGCTATGACATGATAGTCCGAAACACAGATATGTTAAAAAGTTTGTAGCCATTTTTGTTGAGTAGTGGTCAAAACCGCTGCATAGGTGTAGGCCTGTGCCAAAATAGGTCTTTCTGGTACGACATGGGAGTCAGAAACACAGCTATGCTAAAAAAAGTTTGCACCCAATTTTTTGTTGAATACTGATCAAGATCGATTATTATGGGCTATGGTACATGGCACAGAGTGCTTCTGGTATGGCATGAGCGCCCGAAACACAGGTATGTTAAAAAGTTTGTACCTGATTTTTGTTGAACGCTACTCAGTATCGTTGCATAGGAGTGGGTATGTACCAGTCGTACTATAATGAAAATGATGCAAATAAGGGTCTTTTTTAGCTAAAAAGCGCTAGCTGCAGCGGTGCTGGTACAGCATAAGTGTGCTGTGGGTGCATGAGTGGCGTGAAATGTTTAAAAATGATTCAGCGGATCAGCACCATCTATGAAATGTGGTATTTTCCAAGCACCAGCGATAATCTGTTTGCCCCTACATTAAACTACACTATTGGGATGCGCTGTAGGGGTCCGTGTATTCGTTATAGAAACACAGGTATGCTAAAAAGTTAGCACCCAATTTTTTGTTGAATGCTGATCAAAATCGAATATTATGAGTTAGAGTACATGGCACAGAGTGCTTCTGGCATGGTCTGAGGGTCCGAAACACAGGTATGTTAAAAAGTTTGTACCTGATTTTTTGTTGAACGGTACTCAATATCGCTGCATAGGAGTGGGTATGTACCAAAATAGGCCGGGACACGTCTCAACATGCCTGTCTTTTATATCTGATGGGCTTAGCGTCTTTAAAAATAGGCTTGCGCTGCAAGAATGCTACGCATCCCAGGCTATACAGTTGGTCATGTGTGTAGCTCATAGCGGGAACGTTAACATTCAACATGCCTTGAGAGGGTTTGTGAAGCAACTCGCTCAATATTTTCTAGATGACTGTGCGCGTGTTAACGGCCAGCACATAGTTTTTGAATTTCAGTATTGTTTTTTCCACGGCTGTCCCGTGACCAGGACTTGTCCAGGCATGCCCAGACATGCCCGGACTTGTCCAGGCATGCCCAGACTTGTCCAGGCATGTCTCACATGGACCCTATATGTCCGTTCACAATATGTCTATCAGTATTAAAACATAAAAACTCCTCTGTACACGATCCTTAAGCAAAATAAAAAAAATAATGTAAAATAAATCTGTGAAGGAGCAAAAATGTTGATTTTGTGAGCCCTGCACTTCCATGCTAACATCATTATATTAGCATCTGTGATGGGGAAGTTACTTTATTGATATACATGCTTCATTGAGATACTTATAAGCCTATTTTCCACACACCAGAAACTAGGTTGGAGATTCCTAACCCCATGTCATTACATTCTTCCCAGGCCTTATATAAGTGTAGATACACTGCCAAGCTAAAAATATATATACTGAATAAAACTATAAGACTCTCAAAACAACACAAGCCTTAGATACACAGCTCCTAATAGATTACCGATCTGTAACAAAAGCCTGTATTTCACTAAAACTCTTCCCCAGTACTGATATACGTGTAGATACACTGTCAAGCTAAAAATATATATACTGAATAAAACTATAAGATGAGCGTCGTAATGCCAAATGTGTTATAAGATGATACTTCAATAAAATCCTTATTACATAAAATATCAATAGAGACAAATAAATCACTTTGATTGAAATTCACAAATCCAGCAGCTCAGATTTCTCAGCCTGAGCAAAGTTCAAATCTCCCAGCAAAGTTCACACAGAAGACGGATTAAATGATAGGGGGCGTGTCGACCTGTCAGATTTGAGTTTGACGAATAATGGGGTCCCTATACTACTCACATTTCCCCAGGGCTCAGAAAAGAATGAGTGACTTTGATGGAACTGTGTGCGGATGGCATGTCGTGTTGGTGAGCCCCTGGTGACCGAATCAGTAGCAGGTGAAGAATTAGTTTTATACATTTTTTACATGGTTCCTCATGCGGTATAAGCTATTAGACGACTTTATTCTTCGGGTCAGTGCGATTACAGCGATACCAGATTTATATCGGGCTTTTATGTTTGGCTGCTGTCACACACTGAAAGACGCTTTTTATTGCTTTGAGAGCTATAATTTTTCCATATTTTGACAGTCATGTGATGGCTTGCTTTTTGCGGGACGAGTTGATGTTTTTATTGGTACCATTTTTGCGGCACATGACATTTTTTGATCGCTTTGTATTCTAATTTTTGGGAAACAGAATGAACAAAAAGCAGCAATTTAGGATAGCTTTTATTTTAATGTCGTTCCGCGTGTGGTAAAGTTGATAAGGCAGCTTTATTCTTCGGATCAATATGATTAGAGCGATATCGCATTTATGTCATTTTTTAATGCTTTTGCGGTTTTAGACAGAAAAACTATTTTATAGAAAAAATTATTTTTGCATCACTTCACTCTGAAAGCTATAACTTTTATTTTTCCACTAATGGAGCTGTATGGTGACTTGTTTTTTGTGGGAAAAGATGATGTTTCCAGAGATATCATTTGTATTTACATTCGTCTTTTTGATCACGTTTTAGTCATCTTTTTGTTCGGCGATATGATGAAAACGCATGTTTTTTCCCCCAAATTTTTTTTTTTTTTTCACTAAAGGGGTAAAGTAGTGGCACAGTTTTATGGGGTGGGTCATTGTTATACCAAACTTGTGTCCTTTTTTATTTATTTTTATATAAAAATAAAAGTTTATCAGTACAATATATTAATTATTTTCTGATTTTTTTGAAAAATATTTACAAATTTTTTGTTTTACTCTTTTTTTTTTTTTTTTTTTTTTAAACTTTTTTACTTTGTCCCACTACTTTCATGTGCTTGATCGCAGATATAATGCATTGCAATGGATTATAACTGTAGTGCTGCATTGACACAAGCACAAGATCGTGCTCTCCGCATGGTCTGATGGCTTACCATAACCTGATGACCCAGATGTCGTCATGACAACATAGGGTCACTACAGAATTGATTGGACCCCGCTATGACGTTGCAGGGCGTCGATTGGAGTGCAGAAGGGGCTCTCTCCCTCTGCACTTCTGCTAAATGCAGGATATCAGCTGTCAGAATCAACCTCTGTGCGTGCAAAATCGCCTAGACGTACTCAGTATGTCTAAGGTTGGCAAGTACCTACTGTCCATGACGCAAGGGGTTAAAAATAGGGGGGACCGGGGCGTGTGCTGAGCTCTGGAGATGTAGGAAGCAAGAGCTCTAAGCTCCCACAGTGACATCCCAAAGAGACTAAAAAAAAGCTGACATAGGGTTTATCAAATTACCCTCGCTGGTTCCTACCCTCTTTCTGAACCGTTGCTGCTTAATTTGGATCGGGATTCTGGTCCAAAGGAGACTGAAGAAAAAGCACTTTGAAATTGTGGACAACAGTGGTGCAGGAGAAGTGGAGGGATGCTATCCCCATCACTTGCCTCCTTGTGAGGAGAAAGGAGCATCAGTGCAGGCTTTTTTGAAGCCAGAAGTGGCCTGGAGCAGAGTTCCCCAACTCCAGTCGTCAAGACCCACCAACAGGTCATGTTTTCAAGATTTCCTTTGTATTGCACAGATGATGCAATTATCACCTGGGCAATACTAAGGAGATCCTAAAAACATGACCTGTTGGTGGGTCTTGACGACTGGAGTTAGGGAACCCTGGCCTGGAGGACCATTACCAGCTTCAAGGACCTCACCAGGACTCTCTGGGGTAAGGCACAACTATAAACTAGCTGTTAGCACCGTCAGGTGCCTGCTCTGTGAAGAGGATAACAGCACAGCAGAGGCGGCGGGATACGGCTCTCTACATTACCTCCCTGGACGTTTATATAGCCAAGGCAGCCGAAATCCCATTGCTGAAATAGTGTGGTGAGGACCGCAGGGTCTAAGGTGGATGCCTGCACCTTTCCTGACGTGGCACACCAGAGATATTAGTAGCAATCACCGGCGGTGACTTTTTCTCCATAGTGCTGCTGAAGACGTGGAAGGATACATCCAGGCACTACTCACAGGCTTGGAAGGATGGCTGGTGTGGCAGAATAAAGTTCAAACAGGGACGGTCACAGCTAGCACTGAGGGACCCTCTGCAGGCAATAGAGGTGAGGCACATCCAGGCTGGGTGAGCAGGGATCTCTGGGTGTACAGCTCTCAAAGCTGCACATAGAGACTGGGGAAAGTAGTTCCGGCCGCTGCCTGCCTGTCAGCAGTGAAGAAGTGCTCTGAACTTTTCAGCCCCCCCCTCAGCACTGCAGAGTATTAACCCTTTCTACACAGAGGGACTGGGACTGAAGCAGCGGTGAGGCTTTGCATTGCCTCCACACAGATAAACAGAGGACCTGTCATTCTCTGCCAGCCGTGGTCCAGAGCACATATAATTCCTTATAGGTGGCATTTAGTGCTCCTAGTTAAAGGGGACGGTGGGGTACATTGGGAGTTTGGCCCCTGCTTGCAGGAGAAGGAATATAAAGAGGTGAATAACCCTGTGTGTACACCCATCATTTCAGCCTGCATATTTACAGCAAATGGTGACATTTCCTTTAAATGCCCAGTGCCATACAAATTATCTAAATTAACAGTGCCTTGTCCAGTCAGTGGATCTACACCACAGGAAATACTATTGCAACACCTCTTCAGAGGGAACTGTCATTATCTTGCAAGGAAAAGGGGACTCTCTCTCTCTCCATTTTCAACATGGAAAATTTTATCTTTCCGGGTTGAAAAGGTCAGGACGGATCCGGCAAGAAAACTGATCAGTTGCATCAGTTTTTTTAAAATCAGCCCCGGATCCGTCTTGTCACGGATTATGCCTGACACAAAAAGCCTGAAGTGTGAAAGTAGCCTTAGCCTCTCGTCAGAAGCCTGCTCTGTCGACACATCTTGGGGTATCCATCCCAATTCAAGCCATTTATTGTGACTGACTAGCTGATCTGACTGGGCGGCGGGTCTGGGGGTTAAGAGAAACCTATCAGTGACTCGCTTGGTGGTAAATTCCTGAAAATACCAATTGAAGATATACTCAGACAGAGGCAGGGTTAGTTCACACAGGACCACTAGGTCCAATTTGGGGGCACACTCAAAATACTATGAGGACTTCCCTAGTCTGTTAAGCCCCACAAAGTCAAGATCACCTCTGAAAAGGGACGAGCAGAAGCAGAAGTCATCTCATTTAAAGCAAACTCACATTCCTATACCTAGTAAAGTTACAGGGGGGATCGGCACCAAAAAAACACAGCCCAAAGCACAACCTAGAACAATGCCTAAAGGTGACAACAGGGGGGAGCATTGTAAAACCCCTCCTCCAACTGAGTCACTCACAGAGATGGACACCTCCAAATCATTCAAAAGGAAGGGGCCTGAGAAACAGGGAATCACAGGGGGATCCTCCACAGGGGACTCCGACAGTACCTCAGACGATTACACCCCAAACACAAGCCCGGATAGAAAGAGACCCAAAAGAGACTCTGGGGCTTCAATCCCCTCACTCCCTTCATTTGAGGTTCCACTCCCATCCATTAATCTGGGGGACTACAAGGGGTCCAATAAACAAGCTACTGAGGGATTCCTGGCGAATCTATTTCAATCCTTTAGTGATGCCCTAAAAGTGGGATTCGAGACACAAGCTAAGGCTTTACAAGAAACATGCAGGAGTCTTAGTAAAAAGGTTGTAAAATACGAGGAAAGGATGGTACAGGTGGAGAGAGATGCTGTCTATCTTTCAAAAGAGAATTCCCTCCTCAAAGCAGAAGTCATGTCCCTTAAAAACAAACTAACGGATCTGGAAGACTGTAGTAGAAGCAACAACCTAAAAATACGAGGTATTCCAGAATCGGTCTCCCAGTCCAATCTCTCAGATTACACAAAAAATTTATTAAAAAAACTGTCACCTAACTTATCAGATCTGGAACTAAACATTGATCGAATCCATCGCCTTCCACACCCAAAAGGGGTTTTGCAGGAAAAACCCAGAGACACTATCCTTAGAGTTCATTTTTTCGAAACTAAGGAAAGGGTCCTAAAAACCTTGAGAGAGAGGGGTTCTCCTCCAGAGCCATATAAAGATATAAAAATCTTCCAAGATTTCTCTAAAGAGACAATGGACACAAGAAGATCCCTCAGAGATGTGACTTCCAAACTTAGAGAGCTGAGAGTGCCATATAGGTGGGATTTTCCTACCAAGCTCCTAGGTTGGTACAACAACAAAAACTACCCCATTAGCACACCGCAAGAGGGTCAGAGGTTTATCAAATTCCTTATGGAAGAACCGGCGTAACGAGACAGGGATTAAGAATGGATTTAATAATAGGTTGGAAAAGTGAATCCCTATCACTGTACTCTTTTTTTCGGTGCATCAATAGTTAATTACCACTTACACCCATATGCGATGTCTTTGTGGGATCTTGCCACTAATTTTTCTTCTCCCCCATACTAAGGTGAGACACCAACCGGTTTGGAGTCCTCCAGGAGAACTCCCAGTACTTAATTTTATTTGCATTTGTAAATACTTGTATTTGAAGAGTATTTGCTTGTTTCTTTTCTCCTCTGTTTCATCACTGTATATTAACAATGAAAATTTTGTCATACAACGTTAAGGGCCTCAATAATCCAAACAAGAGGTTTGCTCTGTGGAAGGAGATCAACAGATCCTGTGCCGAGTTGGTGTGCCTGCAGGAGGTTAAATTTGCTTCCGATCGTCAACCAGTCTTCCAACACAAGAATTTCCCTCACATCTTCAAATCATTGTCCACAAAGAAAAAGGCTGGGGTTATTACACTGGTAGGTGGCGCTGTTCCTTTTCAGTTTATCAAAGAGATACCAGACCCCTCGGGTAGATACCATATACTTATATGCTCTCTCCAGAATAGGCCTTGCATGATAGTGAACATATACGCCCCAAATAAGAGACATATTCAATTTTTGAACAAGTTAATTAAAAAATAGACAAGGTCAAGACAGGTGACCTTATTTTGTTGGGTGATTTTAATATTATCCCGGATAGCAGCTTGGATTCATCCTCTTCAGTTCGTCATAAGTAACCAGTCCTAAAAAACTGGCTAGTCCAAAACGAGCTCCATGATGTCTTCCGCTGCCTGAACACATCATCCCGTGAGTATTCCCACTTCTCTGATGTTCATAAGACTGCTTCCCGAATTGATTTACTACTCACTAACATTTACCTTGGCCAAATTCAAAAACATACGTTTTTTTGCGGAAAACCATTTCGGACCACACCCCAGTTCTCGCTGAGTTTCTCGCACGTCCCTCATCTTACATACCATTTTGTTGGAAAAATAATCCAGCCCTGTTCAACATACCGGAGTTTAAGCAAGAGATGGAAAATACCATCTCAAACTACTTTAAAGAAAATGTATCTGATGAAGTAGACCTCTTCAATGTATGGAATGCCCATAAGGCTGTAATGAGGGGAAATCTTATGCAGATCCTCTCTAGATACAGGAAGAGGAATAGAGAAAAAAAATCACAAACCTAAAAGCCCAAATAAGTGAGCTAGAGAAACAACAAATTAATTTGAAAGTTCCATCTTCAACCACCCAGGCAGAGATTCTGAGACTTAGACAGAGTTTAAAGGTCTGAAATTTTTCAGGAATATGATGCGGTTATTAAAGCGTCAAAATATAAATCATACACATCCCTCAACAAACTACAAAGTTCATGATGAGGAAACTAAAAAGGGAAAGAGTTAAGGGTATGCCACACTAAACAAGGACGCTAACGAGATCGCTAAAAAACGTCACTATTTAGCGATCTCGTTAGTGACGTTGTTGTGTGTGGCATGTAGCAACGACGTGGCCCCTGCTGTGATCTCGCTGATCGTTCACTAGAGTTCTGGACCGTATTTAGATCGTTGGCGTCCCGCTGGTGAGCCTGAATCGCTGTGTCTGGCACCTTTTGTGAACGATGTGCGCTGTTTTTTACATCACAATGACCGCCAAAGTCGTTAAGGAGATCGCTAACCGCTTATGCATTAGAGCAGCAGGGTGATTTGCTGCTGGAGAAAAAAAAAAAAAAAAATCTCTCTTTAAATCTTCTGCTTCAGCGAGTGTGAGCGAGCTGAGTGTGACCGGTGCGCAAGTGTGAACGGTGGTAAGTGTGACTTGAGATTCAGTGCACGGTGGTAAGTGTGACTTGAGATTCAGTGAACGGTGGTAAGTGTGACTTGAGATTCAGTGAACGGTGGTAAGTGTGACTTGAGATTCAGTGAACGGTGGTAAGTGTGACTTGAGATTCAGTGACTTTGGATTCAGGGAGTTTCCAAGGGAGGATTTACTGAATTGCTGTTACTGTATATTTTATTAATACTTTTTATTTATTTTTACTTATCTTTGCTGTCTGGTGAAATCCCATTAGATATGTGCTCCACTATTGCCAATGCCATCCAGTGTACATCTTGCCATATGTATGCAGTCCTTGAACAGCCGGTCGAGGGTGCATACTGCTGTGTGAGATGTGAGCACGTTGTGCATTTGGAAGCCCAAATACTGGATCTAAATGTGCAGCTGGCAACACTGAGATCCATAGACAATATGGAAAGGAGTCTTCTGCTCACTGAGCAGACGCTCAATGGGATAGATGAGGGGGGGGATGCTAGGGTGGAGCTGCAGGACACTGAAGTAGGAAGCTGGGTGACAGTTAGAAAGCGGGGTAGAGGAAAGAGCGCCAGGGAGGCTAGTCCTGATCTGGCACACCCCAATAAGTTTGCAAAGTTGGCAGATGAGGGGGTTGTCAGTACAGGGGTAGCACTGCTGCAGCCAGGCATGTCCTCTGAAAGCCAGGGGAGTGTCTGCTCCAGTAAGGGGGGAATTAGGAGAGCAGGGCAGGCCAGACAGGTGTTGGTAGTGGGGGACTCAATTATTAGGGGAACAGATAGGGCAATCTGTCACAAACACAGGGATCGTCGAACAGTGTGCTGCCTACCTGGCGCTCGAGTCCGACACATCGCTGATCGGGTTGACAGATTACTGGGAGGGGCTGGTGAGGACCCAGCGGTCATGGTGCACATTGGCACAAATGACAAAGTTAGAGGCAGGTGGAAGGTCCTTAAAGATGATTTCAGGGAATTAGGCTGCAAGCTTAAAGCAAGGACCTCCAACGTGGTATTTTCTGAAATACTGCCGGTACCACGTGCCACACCAGAGAGGCAACGGGAGATTAGGGAGGTTAATAAGTGGCTCAAGAATTGGTGTAGGAAGGAGGGGTTTGGGTTCCTGGAGAACTGGGCCGACTTCTCAGTTGGCTACAGGTTCTATGCTAGGGATGGGCTGCACCTCAATGGGGAGGGTGCAGCTGTGCTGGGGGAGAAAATGGCTAGAAGGTTGGAGGAGTCTTTAAACTAGGGACTAGGGTATTCATTTTATAGGAGGGGAAGGCAGTACAGATAGAGACCTGGGCACAAATAATGAAATTGGGGGTGGGGGTGGCATGGGGGGTGGGGTTTAGAGCAGTTAATAATTTAAGAAAGAATAGAGGTTCAGAGAGATACATAAAGTGCATGTATACTAATGCTAGAAGCCTCACCAACAAAATGGCGGAATTAGAATTAATTTTGTTGGAACATAATTATGACATGGTGGGGATATCTGAGACTTGGCTGGATGAGAGCCACGACTGGGCGGTTAATTTACAGGGCTACAGTCTGTTTAGAAATGACCGTAAAAATAAGCGAGGTGGGGGTGTGTGTTTATATGTAAAATCATCCTTAAAACCCATCCTGTGTGATATCTGTGAATCTAATGAAGATGTAGAGTCTCTGTGGGTGGAGATTAGGGGAGGGGGGAAAAATAATAAATTATTGATAGGGGTTTGTTATAAGTCTCCTAAAATAATGGAAGCAACAGAGAATATCCTCGTAAAGCAAATAGATGAAGCAGCGACTCAAGGAGAAGTCATTATTTTGGGGGACTTCAACTACCCTGAAATACATTGGGGAACAGAAACCTGCAGTTCCAGCAAAGGTAATAAGTTTTTGGCAACTATGAGAGACAATTACCTTTCACAACTAGTTCAGGACCCAACAAGAGGGGGGGCACTGCTAGACCTAATATTATCCAACAGGCCAGACCGCATATCAAATATAAGGGTTGGGGGTCACTTGGGTAATAGTGATCACAAAATAATAAGCTTTCATGTATCCTTTAATAAGATGTGTAGTCGAGGGGTTACAAGGACACTAAACTTCAGGAAGGCAAATTTCCAACGGATGAGAGATGATCTTGGTGCAATAAACTGGGACGATATCCTGAGACATAAAAATACACAAAGAAAATGGGAGACGTTTATTAGTATCCTGAATAGGACCTGTGCACAGTATATACCCTATGGGAATAAACATGCTAGAATTAGGAGGAAACCACTATGGCTAAATAGAGCTGTAAGGGGCGCAATAAGGGACAAAAAGAAAGCGTTTAGGGAATTAAAGCAAGTAGGTAGTGAAGAGGCATTAAATAAATACAGAAGACTGAATAAATTCTGTAAAAAGCAAATCAAGACAGCAAAGATTGAGGCAGAGAGACTCATTGCCAGAGAAAGTAAAAATAATCCCAAAATATTCTTTAACTACATAAATAGCAAGAAACTAAAAAATGATAGTGTTGGTCCCCTTAAAAATAGTCTGGGTGAAATGGTGGATGAGGATGAGGAAAAAGCCAATATGCTAAATGACTTTTTTTCAACTGTATTTACACAAGAAAATCCCATGACAGATAACATGATCAGAGATAAAAAAATTTCTCCATTAAATGTCACATGCTTAACCCAGCAGGAAGTACGGTGGCGTCTAAAAATCACTAAAGTTGACAAATCCCCGGGTCCGGATGGGATACACCTCCGAGTACTGCAGGAATTAAGTACAGTTATAGATAGACCATTATTTTTAATCTTTAAAGATTCCATAATAACTGGGTCTGTACCACAGGACTGGCGTATAGCAAATGTGGTGCCAATATTCAAAAAGGGGGCAAAAACTGAACCTGGAAATTATAGGCCAGTGAGCTTAACATCTACTGTGGGTAAAATCCTGGAGGGTTTTTTAAGGGATACTATTTTGGAGTATCTGAAGCTGAATAACCTCATGACACAGTATCAGCATGGGTTTACGAGGGACCGTTCTTGTCAGACTAATCTGATAAGCTTTTATGAAGGGGTAAGTTCAGGACTGGACCAAGGGAATGCAGTGGACGTGGTGTTCATGGACTTCTCAAAAGCTTTTGATACAGTGCCACACAAAAGGTTGATACATAAAATGAGAACAATGGGGATAGGGGAAAATATGTGTAAGTGGGTTAAGAACTGGCTCATGGATAGGAAACAAAGGGTGGTTATTAATGGAGCACACTCGGACTGGGTCACGGTTAGCAGTGGGGTACCACAGGGGTCAGTATTGGGGCCGCTTCTCTTTAACATATTTATTAATGACCTTGTAGGGGGCATACAGAGTAGTATTTCAATATTTGCAGATGACACTAAACTCTGCAGGGTAATAAATACAGAGGAGGATAATTTTATATTACAGGAGGATTTATGTAAACTAGAAGCTTGGGCTGATAAATGGCAAATGAGCTTTAATGGGGATAAATGTAAGGTCATGCACTTGGGTAGAACAAATAAGATGTATAATTATGTGCTTAATTGTAAAACACTGGGCAAAACTGTCACTGAAAAAGACCTGGGTGTATGGGTGGACGACAAACTCAAATTTAGTGGCCAATGTCAGGCAGCTGCTGCCAAGGCAAATAAAATAATGGGATGCATTAGACGAGGCATAGATGCTCATGAGGAGAACATAATTTTACCTCTATACAAGTCACTGGTGCGACCACACTTAGAATACTGTGTGCAGTTCTGGTCTCCGGTGTATAAGAAAGACATAGCTGAACTGGAGCGGGTGCAGAGAAGAGCGACCAAGGTTATTAGAGAACTGGGGGGTCTGCAATACCAAGACAGGTTATTACACTTGGGGTTATTTAGTTTGGAAAAACGAAGGCTTAGGGGTGATCTTATTACAATGTACAAATATATGAGGGGACAGTACAAAGACCTTTCTAATGATCTTTTTACTCTTAGACCTGTGACGGGGACGAGGGGGCATCCTCTACGTCTGGAGGAAAGAAGGTTTAGCCATAATCACAGATGCAGATTCTTTACTGTAAGAGCAGTGAGACTATGGAACTCTCTGCCGTCTAATGTTGTAATGAGTGATTCCTTACTAAAATTTAAGAGGGGACTGGATGCCTTTCTTGAAAAGTATAATATTACAGGCTATATTCACTAGTTTCCTAGATACAGCGTTGATCCAGGGAGCTAGTCTGATTGCCGTATGTGGAGTCGGGAAGGAATTTTTTTCCCCAATGTGAAGCTTACTGTTTGCCACTTGGGTTTTTTTTGCCTTCCTCTGGATCAACATGTTAGGGCAGGTTAGGATAGGATATGGGTTGAACTAGATGGACTTAAAGTCTTCCTTCAACCTTAATAACTATGTTACTATGTTACTATGTTATGCGTCGTTAACGAGATCGTTAAGTTTGGCAGCTACTAGCGACATTAAAACGATCACTAAAACGATCGCATTAGTATGCGTCGTTATCGTGATCGTTAGCGGGAGCGTTTAGTGTGGCAGTACCTTTAACAGAAGGATAATTAAGATCACTTCCCCTTCGGGTGAAGCAAAAACTCATCCCAGGGACATTGTCAACTCATTTGCTGAGTTTTTGAGAAATCTTTACAACTTGAAAGATGATCCCCAAACACCTATAGTCAACCCAAAACTGGTAGACTCCTTTCTACAGAGTATCGATCTCCCAAAGATTGACAAGTTGGATCTGAATTATATCAATAGCCCTTTTTCAGAGAACGAGATAATTAGCACTATCAAGAAATTACAATTTCAAAAATCACCTGGGCAGGATGGCTTTTCTGGTGAATACTATAAGTCTTTTTCAAAACTTCCGGCTCCACATTTAGCTTCTGTTTTTGATCTGGCATCCTCTCGGGGTTCATTCCCAAATGAGATGTTGGAAGCAACAATTGTCATGATTCCAAAGGGGGGGGACCCGAGAGGATACAGAGTTACAGACCAATTTCACTTATCAATAGCGACATAAAAATGTACTCAAAGATTATCGCAAACCGTCTAAAGAACATTCTTCCACGTCTGTTGGTGGATGATCAAATAGGCTTCACAGAGGGCATCAGATGGAACCAGAAGGGTCTTGAACTTGATAAATCTGGCTAACATTTCGGGAACCCAATCCGCTTTTCTGGCACTGGACGCCGAGAAGGCCTTTGATAGATTAAATTGGTTATATTTGAGGACAACTCTCACTAGATTTGGTTTTAATGAGAAGTTTCTATCAACAGTTTTTGCCTTATACTCGGGTCCCGGTGCCAGAATTTATGCAAACAATTTCTTATCTGATTCGTTCAGTATTACCAATGGCACGAGGCAGGGGTGCCCTCTATGTCCTTTTCTATTCGCTCTCGCCATCGAACCCCTGGACAAAAGAATCAGAATAAATAATGAGATTAAGGGTTTTAGACTACCATCTAGAAATTTTAAAATTGGGTTATTCGCAGATGATTTATTTCTTACACTACTCGACCCCGTAAATTCTATTAAAGCCATGGGCGTACCCACCGTGGGGTAGGGGGGGAGCTGCCCCCCACAGAAGCAGGGGCGCACAGTGAAAGAACGGCCCCGCCGACAATGAACTGACAGTTCAGTGCCGGCGGGCCCTTTAATCGCGGGCGGAATGTGGTGAGGAAGGCCTTGCGGCCTTCCATATGCAGCACAGACGACGTAATCGTCATCACACCGCCTGCGCGCCCTGATGACGTCACGCCGCCTGTGCCAGGAGAAGATGGAGTCCAGAGCGCGCTTCTTCAGAGCTGCGGGGGAGAGTATTTTTTATTTTTTAACGCCGGGCCCGGCCTATGGGGGATTATTCTGCCTATTGGGGGGCTATGCTGCTTATGGGGGATTATTCTGGCTATAGGGGATTATGCTGCCTATGGGGGATTATGCTGGCTATGGGGGATTCTTCCGCCTATTGGGGCCTATGCTGCCTATGGGGCATTATGCTGGCTATGGGGCATTATGCTGCTTATGGGGGATTATGCTGCCTATTGGGGCCTATGCTGCCTATGGGGGATTATGCTGCATGTTGGGAACTATTATGCTGCCTATGGGGGATTATGCTGCCTATTGGGGGGGATTATGCTGCCTATGGGGGATTATGCTGCCTATGGGGGATTATGCTGCCTATGGGGGATTATGCTGCCTATGGGGGATTATGCTGCCTATGGGGGATTATGCTGCCTATGGGGGACTACTATGCTGCCTATGGGGGACTACTATGCTGCCTATGGGGGACTACTATGCTGCCTATGGGGGACTACTATGCTGCCTATGGGGGACTACTATGCTGCCTATGGGGGACTACTATGCTGCCTATGGGGACTACTATGTTGCCTATGGGGGGGACTATGCTGCCTATGGGGGACTATGCTGACTATTGGGGACTACTACGCTGCCTATGGGGGATTATGCTGCCTATTGGGGCCTATGCTGCCTATGGGGGATTATGCTGCATGTTGGGAACTATTATGCTGCCTATGGGGGATTATGCTGCCTATTGGGGGACTATGCTGCCTATGGGGGGGGATTATGCTGCCTATGGGGGATTATGCTGCCTATGGGGGATTATGCTGCCTATGGGGGATTATGCTGCCTATGGGGGATTATGCTGCCTATGGGGGACTACTATGCTGCCTATGGGGGACTACTATGCTGCCTATGGGGGACTACTATGCTGCCTATGGGGGACTACTATGCTGCCTATGGGGGACTACTATGCTGCCTATGGGGGACTACTATGCTGCCTATGGGGGACTACTATGCTGCCTATGGGGACTACTATGTTGCCTATGGGGGGGACTATGCTGCCTATGGGGGACTATGCTGCCTATTGGGGACTACTACGCTGCCTATGGGGGATTATGCTGCCTATTGGGACATTTACCTGCCTATTGAGGACATATGCTGCGTATTGGGGACCTATGCTGCCTATTGGGACATTTACCTGCCTATTGGGGACCTATGCTGCCTATTGGGACATTTACCTGCCTATTGAGGACATATGCTGCCTATTGGGGACCTATGCTGCCTATTGGGGACCTATGCTGCCTATTGGGGACATATGCTGCCTATTGGGGACCTATGCTGCCTATTGGGGACCTATGCTGCCTATTGGGGACCTATGCTGCCTATTGGGGACCTATGCTGCCTATTGGGGACATATGCTGCCTATTGGGGACTATGCTGCCTATTGGGGCCTATGCTGCCTATTGGGGACTATGCTGCCTATTGGGGCCTACGCGGTCTATTGAGGACATATGCTGCCTATTGGGGACTATGCTGCCTATTGGGGACCAATGCTGCCTATTGGGACATTTACCTGCCTATTAGGGACTCTCGCACCACACCAGTCTGAGCCTGAGCTAAAAGCGGAGTTGCGCCAATATGTGCACTGATGAGGATGAAGTGATATGGATTGGCAAGGCTGCAGTGATGGGCCGTGCAGGCTGTATGTCTCTGTGTGGGCAGTTTTTATGCTGGTATATTGTTTTTGTAGTGCTATATATATATATATATATATATATATATATATATATATATATATATATATATATATATATATATATATATATATATATATTGGTATTTTACTAATAGCAATTTGGAATCCCTAGGAAATAATGATATCAAGAAAGAGAAAAATTGCTTCATTTGTGACAAATATGGAACCGAACATTGACCATCTCATTAGCCAAAAGCAGACCCATAGTTCCCATTGAAATACCAGTAAGTTTGTTGATTTTTAACCCCTTCACCCGCAAGGGTGGTTTGCACGTTAATAACCGGGCCAATTTTTACAATTCTGACCACTGTCTCTTTATGAGGTTATAACTCTGGAACGCTTCAACGGATCTTCGCGATTCTGAGATTGTTTTCTCGTGACATATTGTACTTCACGTTAGTGGTAAAATTTCTTCGATATACCTTGCGTTTATTTTTGAAAAAAACGCAAATATGGCAAAAATTTCGAAAATTTTGCAATTTTCAAACTTTGAATTTTTTTTTCCCTTAAAACAGAGAAATATGTCACACAAAATAGTTAAGAAATAACATTTCCCACATGTCTACTTTACATCAGCACAATTTTGGAACCAAAATTTTTTTTGTTAGGAAATTATAAGGGTTAAAAGTTGACCAGTGATTTCTCATTTTTACAACAAAATTTACAAAGCCATTTTTTTAGGGACCACCTCACATTTGAAGTCACTTTGACGGGTCTATATAGCAGAAAATACCCAAAAGTGACACCATTCTAAAAACTGCACCCCTCAAGGTACTCAAAACCACATTCAAGAAGTTTATTAACCCTTCAGGTGCTTCACAGGAGCTGAAGCAACGTGGAAGGAAAAAATTAATATTTAACTTTTTAGCCACAAAAATGATCTTTTACAAACTTTTTTTTATTTTCACAAGGGTAAAAGGAGAAAATGGACAGATAAAGTTGTTGTGCAATTTCTCCTGAGTACGCCAATACCCTATATGTGGGGGAAAACCACTGTTTGGGCACACGGCAGAGCTCGTAAGGGAAGGAGCGCCGTTTGACTTTTTCAAACTAAAATTGGCTGGAATTGAGATTGGACGCCATGTCGTGTTTGGAGAGCCTCTGATGCGCCTAAACAGTGGAAACCCCCCACAAGTGACACCATTTTGGAAACTAGACCCCCTAAGGAACTTATCTAGATCTGTTGTGAGCACTTTGAACCCCAAAGTGTTTCACAAAAGTTTATAATGCCTGGGTGTGAAATAAAAAAAAAACAATTTTCCACAAAAATGATTTTTTAGTCCCAAATTTTTGATTTTTCCCAAGGAAATTGGACCACAAAAGTTGTTGTCCAATTTGTCCTGAGTATGCTGATAACCCATATGTGAGGGGGGGAAACTGTTTGGGCGCACGGCAGGGCTTGGAAAGGAAGCAAAAACGTTTTGGAATGCAAACATTGATGGGGGTCATGTTCCGTTTGTAGTGCCCCAGATGAGCCTAAACAGTGGAAACCCCCCACAAGTGACCCCCATTTTGGAAGCTAGACCCCCTAAGGAACTTATCTAGATCTTTGGTGAGCACTTTGAACCCCCAAGTGCTTCACACAAGTTTATAATGCCCGGGCATGAAAATAAAAAATCCTGTTTTTTTCCCACAAAAATAATCTCTTAGTCACTAATTTTTTATTTTCCCATAGGTAACAGGAGAAATTGGACCTCAAAAGTTGTTGTCCAATTTGTCCTGAGTACGCTGATACCCCATATGTGGGGGGGGAACCACTGTTTGGGCGCATGGCAGAGCTCGGAATGGAAGGAGCACCATTTGACTTTTTCCAACCAAAATTGGCTGGAATTGAGATTGGACGCCATGTTGCATTTGGAGAGTCCCTGATGTGCCTAAACAGTGGAAACCCCCCACAAGTGACCCCATTTGGGAAACTAGACCCCCTAAGGAACTTATCTAGATCTTTGGTGAGCAATTTGAACCCCCAAGTGCTTCACACAAGTTTATAACGTAGAGCCGTAAAATTAAAAAATCATTTTTTCCACAAAATTGATCTTTTCACCCCAATTTTTATTTTCCCAAGGGTAACAAGACTCCAAAAGTTATTGTGCAATTTGTCCTGAATACGCTGATACCCCATATGTGGGGGTAAACCACTGTTTGGGTGCATGGCAGAGTTTGGAAAGGAAGGAGCGCCGTTTGACTTTTTCAACGCAGAATTGGCTGGATGCCATGTCGTGTTTGGAGAGCTCCTGATCTGCCTAAACAGTGGAAACCTCCCACAAGTGACCCCATTTTGGAAAATAGACCCCACAAGGAACTTATCTAGAAGTGTGTTGAGCACTTTGAACCCCGAAGTGCTTCACAGAAGTTTATAACGTACAGCTGTAAAGATAAAAAATCCTTTTTTTTTTTTTTACAAAAATGATTTTTTCGCCCCCAATATTTTATTTTCACAAGGTTAACAGGAGAAATTGGACCCCAAAAGTTGTTGTCCAATTTGTCCTGAGTACGCTGATACCCAACATGTGTGAGAAAACGACTGTATGGGTGCACATCTGGGCTCGGAAGGGAAGTAGTGACGTTTTGGATTGCAGACTTTGATGGAATGGTCTGGGGGAGTCATGTCGCATTTGGAGAGCCCCTGATGCGCCTAAACAGTGGAAACCCCCCACAAGTGACCTCATTTTGGAAAATAGACCCCACAAGGAACTTATCTAGAAGTGTGGTGAGCGCTATGAAGCCCCCAAGTGCTTCACAGAAAATTTATAACATACAGCCGTAAAAACAAAAAAATCATTTTTTTTTTTTACAAAAATGATTTTGTCGCCCCCAGTTTTTTATTTTCCCAAGGGTAACAGAAGAAATAGGACAAATTGCACAATAACTCTTGTGGTCCAGAGTACGCTGATACCCCATATGCGGGGGTAAACTACTGTTTGGGCGCATGGCAGAGCTCAGAAGTGAAGGAGCACCGTTTGACTTTTTCAACGCAGAATTGGCTGGAATTGAGATCAGACGCCATGTCACATTTGGAGAGCCCCTGATGTGCCTAAACAGCAGAAACCCCCCAATTCTAACCACAAACCTAACCCTAACACACCCCTAACCCTAATCCCAACCCTAATCCTAACGTTAGCGCCAACCCTAACCTTAACTTTAGCCGCAACCCTAACCCTAATGAATAAATACTTTTTTTTAATTTTATTATTTTCCCTAACTAAGGGGGTGATAAAGGGGGGTTTGATTTACTATTTATAGCGGGTTTTTTGTGATTGGCAGCTGTCACGCTAAAAGACGCTTTTTATTGCAAAAAGTAGTTTTTTGCATCACCACATTTTGAGAGCTATAATTTTTGCATATTTTGGCCCACAGAGTCATGTGAGGTCTTATTTTTTGCGGGACGAGGTGACGTTTTTATTGGTACCATTTATGACCACGTGACATTTTTTGATTGCTTTTTATTTCGATTTTTGGGAGGTTAGAATGAACAAAAATCAGCAATTCATGAATTTCTTTTGGGGGAGGCGTTTATACCGTTCCGCGTGTGGTAAAATTGATAAAGCAGTTTTATTCTTCGGGTCAGTACGATTATGGAGATACCTCATTTATATCATTTTTTTTGTTTTGGCGCTTTTCTAGAATAAAAACAATTTTATATAAAAAATTATTATTTTTGCATTGCTTTATTCTGCGAGCTATAACTTTTTTATTTTTTCGCTAATGATGCTGTATGACGGCTCGTTTTTTGCGGGACAAGATGACGTTTTCAGCAGTACCATGTTTATTTATATCGGTCTTTTTGATTGCGTGTTATTCCACTTTTTGTTCGGCGTTATGATGATAAAGCATTGATTTTTTGCTTAGTTTTTTTTTTTTTTTTAAGGGGTTCACTAAAGGGGTTAACTAGTGTGATAGTTTTATAGGGGGGGTCGTTACAGACGCGGCGATACCAAATATGTGTACTTTTATTGTTTTGTTTTTTTTATTTACAGGAAGAAATGAATTTATTGGGGAATATTATATTTTTTTTTTTATGATTTTTTTTTCCACTTTTTATTTTTTTTTACTTTTTTACTTTGTCCCAGGGTGGGACATCACAGTATTTTAGCAGATCGCTGGTGTGACAGTGTGCACAGCACTCTGTCACACCAGCGATCGCTCTGGCATCGCTGCAGGCTTCTCAGTGCCTGCTCTCAGCAGGCACTGAGGAAGCCGCCTCCCTGCAGGACCCCGACGCCATCTTGGATCCGGGGACCTGGAGGGAGGACGGACCCTCGGAACAGCGCGACACATCGCGCTGCTCTGAGGGTCTCAGGGGAGTGCGCAGGGAGCCTCCACCCTGCGCGATCCTCCCCTGTGCCCTGGGTACACCGCGATCATGTTTGATCGCGGTGTGCCAGGGGTTAATGTGCCGGGAGCGGTCCGTGACCGCTCCTGACACATAGTGCTGGGTGTCAGCTGTGATATACAGCTGACACCCGGCCGTGATCAGCTACGCTTCCCCCGGGAGCGCAGCTGATCGCCCATGACGTACTATTCCGTCCATGGGAATTAGGTCCAAGGTCACATGGACGGAATAGTACGTCTGATGGCAGAGAGGGGTTAACTTTACTTGTTCTTTATTTTAAGTATTGTATTTGTTCCTGTTTTGTTTTTGTTTTTTTACTTCAAAATAAGAGTGTAGTATATGGTGTATACAGGGTCATACACATGGTGTGCGGTATATAGAGTGTATATACACTGCTGTATTATACTTTTCATATACAGGTTAT
The DNA here is from genome assembly GCA_033576555.1 of Oophaga sylvatica. Classification (NCBI taxonomy): domain Eukaryota; kingdom Metazoa; phylum Chordata; class Amphibia; order Anura; family Dendrobatidae; genus Oophaga; species Oophaga sylvatica. Next base: position 4,062,987 of record JARQOD010000003.1, on the reverse strand, counting down.
AATGCCCCAATCTCCGTCACTGCCACAGGTCGTGTATACTACTAATTTTTGATTACATCTTTAGCCTTTAATGTAATGGGTATATTATAGCCATAGGAGACATATCTAAGCTATCCAGGTGGTCATTTGTTAACCATAGGTTGATTATATAGCACTTTGCTATTATTTTCTTTCTGATATCATTCACTGTGGCATATTATTATATATCCCTATACTATGGCTACATTCTAGCATAGTGTCATGGTAACATTTATTATGTCAGCGCATTATGTCTTGGCTCTTTAATGCAATCGGTATATTATAGCCATAGGAGATACATTAAAACTATCCATATGATCATTTGTTAAACACATGTTGAATATATAGCATTCTGACATTATTGTCTTTTTGATACTATTATATGCCTTCAACCTTGTGTAAAGACACTATTCTGGGATATTGCGCTTCCAATGTCTATTTATTTTGTTACATACATGTTATATAGCATTTAGCAGCTCTAGCATATTACAATTTAATGTTAGTTGCATATTATGACCTGTGGGAAAACATAGGACCCACATCTTTTTAAACTGTTAGTGATCTTTTATATTTTTCTAATAAAGTACTTGTTATTTAGCCTTATGCTTCCAATTCGTTTTTTGAATACATTTATATGAAGAGATGGGAGTCCGATTTAGGAACAGACATCCATCCAGAGAACTGGGACGGGGCCATCAAAAATACCTATAAATCTAACATTTCAATGAGCCTTCATGAGGTTTTTTTAAGTTGATGAATAGATGGTATCACACCCCAGTCAGGCTCTCATACACTCAGAGTATTCTCCTTTGTGCTGGATACTTCAGGTGGTCCCAAACTTTTTCCATTGAAGGATTATGGAGGACACTGTGCTCTTAGGAACCTTGAGTACTGCAGAAATTCTTTTTTTAACCATAGTTTTAACAATTTTGTCTCTGAGCTTCTTTGCCAGTTCCTTTGACCTCATGATTCTCATTTGGTCTGACATGCACTGTGAGCTGTGAGGTCTTATATAGACAGGTGTGTGCCTTTACAAATCAAGTCCTATCAGTTTAATTAAATACAGCTGGACTCCAATGAAGGAGTAGAAACCATCTCAAGAAGGATCACAAGGAAATGGACAGCATGTGACTTAAATATGAGCTGCACTCCACATAGAGAATAATGGAGCCTCCAGCACCGACCTCCACCCGCAGAGCCGTACTCCACATAGAGAATAATGGAGCCTCCAGCACCGACCTCCACCCGCAGAGCCGCACTCCACATAGAAAATAATGGAGCCTCCAGCACCGACCTCCACCCGCAGAGCCGCACTCCACAGAGAATAATGGAGCCTCCAGCACCTACCTCCACCCGCAGAGCCGCACTCCACATAGAGAATAATGGAGCCTCCAGCACCGACCTCCACCCGCAGCCGCACTCCACATAGAGAATAATGGAGCCTCCAGCACTGACCTCCACCCGCAGAGCCACACTCCACATAGAGAATAATGGAGCCTCCAGCACCTACCTCCACCCGCAGAGCCACACTCCACATAGAGAATAATGGAGCCTCCAGCACTGACCTCCACCCGCAGAGCCGCACTCCACATAGAGAATAATGGAGCCTCCAGCACTGACCTCCACCCGCAGAGCCACACTCCACATAGAGAATAATGGAGCCTCCAGCACCGACCTCCACCCGCAGAGCCGCACTCCACATAGAGAATAATGGAGCCTCCAGCACCGACCTCCACCCGCAGAGCCGCACTCCACAGAGAATAATGGAGCCTCCAGCACCTACCTCCACCCGCAGAGCCGCACTCCACATAGAGAATAATGGAGCCTCCAGCACCGACCTCCACCCGCAGAGCCGCACTCCACAGAGAATAATGGAGCCTCCAGCACCTACCTCCACCCGCAGCCGCACTCCACATAGAGAATAATGGAGCCTCCAGCACCGACCTCCACCCGCACTCCACATAGAGAATAATGGAGTCTCCAGCACCTACCTCCACCCGCAGAGCCGCACTCCACATAGAGAATAATGGAGCCTCCAGCACCGACCTCCACCCGCAGAGCCGCACTCCACATAGAGAATAATGAAGCCTCCAGCACCGACCTCCACCCGCAGAGCCGCACTCCACATAGAGAATAATGGAGCCTCCAGCACCTACCTCCACCCGCAGCCGCACTCCACATAGAGAATAATGGAGCCTCCAGCACCGACCTCCACCCGCACTCCACATAGAGAATAATGGAGTCTCCAGCACCGACCTCCACCCGCAGAGCCGCACTCCACATAGAGAATAATGGAGCCTCCAGCACCTACCTCCACCCGCAGAGCCGCACTCCACATAGAGAATAATGGAGCCTCCAGCACCGACCTCCACCCGCAGCCGCACTCCACATAGAGAATAATGGAGCCTCCAGCACCGACCTCCACCCGCACTCCACATAGAGAATAATGGAGTCTCCAGCACCTACCTCCACCCGCAGAGCCGCACTCCACATAGAGAATAATGGAGCCTCCAGCACCGAACTCCACCCGCAGAGCCACACTCCGCATAGAGAATAATGGAGCCTCCAGCACCGACCTCCACCCGCACTCTACATAGAGAATAATGGAGCCTCCAGCACCTACCTCCACCCGCAGAGCCGCACTCCACATAGAGAATAATGGAGCCTCCGGCACCGACCTCCACCCGCAGAGCCACACTCCACATTGAGAATAATGGAGATTCCAGCACCAACCTCCACCCGCAGAGCCGCACTCCACATAGAGAATAATGGAGCCTCCAGCACCTACCTCCACCCACAGAGCCGCACTCCACATAGAGAATAATGGAGCCTCCAGCACCGACCTCCACCCGCAGAGCCACACTCCACATAGAGAATAATGGAGCCTCCAGCACCTACCTCCACCCGCAGAGTCGCACTCCACAGAGAATAATGGAGCCTCCAGCACCGACCTCCACCCGCAGAGCCACACTCCACATAGAGAATAATGGAGCCTCCAGCACCTACCTCCACCCGCAGAGCCGCACTCCACATAGAGAATAATGGAGCCTCCAGCACCGACCTCCACCCGCAGAGCCGCACTCCACATAGAGAATAATGGAGCCTCCAGCACCGACCTCCACCCGCAGAGCCACACTCCACATAGAGAATAATGGAGCCTCCAGCACCGACCTCCACCCGCAGAGCCGCACTCCACATAGAGAATAATGGAGCCTCCAGCACCTACCTCCGCCCGCAGAGCCGCACTCCACATAGAGAATAATGGAGCCTCCAGCACCAACCTTCACCCGCAGAGCCGCACTCCACATAGAGAATAATGGAGCCTCCAGCACCGACCTCCACCCGCAGAGCTGTACTCCACATAGAGAATAATGGAGCCTCCAGCACCGACCTCCACCCGCAGAGCCGCACTCCACATAGAGAATAATGGAGCCTCCAGCACCGACCTTCACCCGCAGAGCCGCACTCCACATAGAGAATAATGGAGCCTCCAGCACCGACCTCCACCCGCAGAGCCGCACTCCACATAGAGAATAATGGAGCCTCCAGCACCTACCTCCACCCGCAGAGCCACACTCCACATAGAGAATAAAGGAGCCTCCAGCACCTACCTCCACCCGCAGAGCCGCACTCCACATAGAGAATAATGGAGCCTCCAGCACCGACCTCCACCCGCAGAGCCGCACTCCACATAGAGAATAATGGAGCCTCCAGCACCGACCTCCACCCGCAGAGCCGCACTCCACATAGAGAATAATGGAGCCTCCAGCACCTACCTCCACCCGCAGAGCCGCACTCCACATAGAGAATAATGGAGCCTCCAGCACTGACCTCCACCCGCAGAGCCACACTCCACATAGAGAATAATGGAGCCTCCAGCACCTACCTCCACCCGCAGAGTCACACTCCACATAGAGAATAATGGAGCCTCCAGCACCGACCTCCACCCGCAGAGCCGCACTCCACATAGAGAATAATGGAGCCTCCAGCACCGACCTCCACCCGCAGAGCCGCACTCCACATAGAGAATAATGGAGCCTCCAGCACCGACCTCCACCCACAGAGCCGTACTTCACATAGAGAATAATGGAGCCTCCAGCACCGACCTCCACCCGCAGAGCCGCACTCCACATAGAGAATAATGGAGCCTCCAGCACTGACCTCCACCCGCAGAGCCACACTCCACATAGAGAATAATGGAGCCTCCAGCACCGACCTCCACCCGCAGAGCCGCACTCCACATAGAGAATAATGGAGCCTCCAGCACCGACCTCCACCCGCAGAGCCGCACTCCACATAGAGAATAATGGAGCCTCCAGCACCGACCTCCACCCGCAGAGCCGCACTCCACATAGAGAATAATGGAGCCTCCAGCACCGACCTCCACCCGCAGAGCCTCACTCCACATAGAGAATAATGGAGCCTCCAGCACTGACCTCCACCCGCAGAGCCGCACTCCACATGTAAGGCTGTTCTGTGCGCACAGGACCTGTGATGAGGTCACAGGAGGGGAGGAGTCAGGGGTCACATGATCAGGGGCCTCAGTGTATGCAACTCTATTTTATTATAAAATTATAAACAATACATCATAATAAATAATAAACTGTACAGAAATAAAACAGCTAAAATAAGTAACAGAAACAAAAGAAACCAGCTTCAAATAAACCAAAAAGTCCAGAGTCCTTCGTCCTTCCAAAGCTATCAAAGCTATTGCAAAATTAAATATAAAACATAAAAGAAACATGCACCCAAAAGAGAGGAAAAAAGGCCTCACCTGGCCATACATACAACTTGACTACTATATACACAATAAGACATGCACCAAAAAAATTTTCTTCCTTTTTTTCCTTTTCTTTTTCCCCACCACACCACAGGTCCATGAGTTCATGCCCTTTTCACAGCAAGCTTGACAGGTCCATGAAAGTTTATGCCCTTAGAAATTTACAACCCTCGGGTCCATGACAAGTTCCATGCCCTCCCCCCACACAAACCCCCCACCCAACCTAAACTATACCCCCCAAACATATAACTATTTACACTTATATACAATACATAACATTAACAGACCTACCACACAAGAACACTACATTACATTACATTACATTAAACACAACATTATAAACATTTATAGACATTAACACTATACACTGACCACATAACTTTAAGGCCCAAGTTCAGCGCCTGCAAGCCCAATATCCATTATTTCTTGAATTTACAAAACAAAAAGCTAAGTGTGCCACACACCAGCCCACCACCGGGAAACTGGAGTCCTAAGAGGCCCCATCCCTAACCACCAACACACACACCCTGTCCCTCACCAACTAAATCTGTCCCTAAAAGAAAAGAAACTGACCCTAACTATCCCTACCTGTCCCTACTCTACCTAGCTTATAAAAACTAACTATCTAGCTATCCCTAAACTGACTCTCCCTGTCCCTATCTGTCCCTACTTTTCTCTCCCTCAACACCCACACCACCTTATCTTACCCTACCAACAATCTCACACAGACCAGCTCTACCTAGGGCACGTTAAAGGAGAAACCCCTCCAAAGCCAAGAGGCCATCCTCGCACCCAGCCTATCGAAATCCAAAGAGCACACCTTCCCCAGGTCACCCAAGATGTTTCTAACCACCTCATCCTGGGGGAGGACTTTCCGCTGCGTGGAAACTAAACTCCGTGCATTCCAAGTGTGGAACCTAATGACTACACTAACCAGGAATAAAGTGCTCCGTTCTCGGCCACCCAGGGATCTGAATGCCCCATAAGCCCACTCCGGATAAGAAAGGGACGCCAGCCTAGGCCAGCCTATGGAAGCACCCAACCTGTTGCAGACCCCTGTATTAAAGGGACACTGAAGGAGGAAGTGCTCCATGCTTTCCAACATGTCGCCACACTCCTCACGAGGACAACACCGATCATCGGAGCTCCTGCACTTCAGGTTGTCCCTTACATACAGCCTCCCATGGAAGAAGCGCCAGGCCAAGTCCCAAAACTTCAAGGGATCCGCTTGGAATTTAATAACCCAAGCCCAACCTCCAGATCCCGGCCTGGTCAATCCTTGAGCACCAGGGGCTTCTGGTAATGGGTCAACAGAACCCTGCTATCAAGGAATTTCCTCGACAAGGTCCTGATTTCCCACATTCCAAGACCCCACCGGCGGATCACCTTCAGAACCGGGGTAGCATAAGCCGGGAGATGTCCGTGTGGTGTGCGCAGGTCCTTCACCTGCCCTCCTGTCTCCCATTCCTGGAAGGAAGGCCGAAACCAACCCCTGCAGGAGAATACCCATGGAGGAGCCCTCTCTGAATAGAGGTTGGCAATATTGATCTTAAGAAAGGTGTTTATCAGAAACACCACCGGGTTGACCATACCCAACCCACCTAGTCTCCTCGTACGGTATGTGACCTCTCTCTTAATTAGGTTAAGCCTGTTCCCCCATAACAGCTTGAAGAACATGCTATAGACCCATGTCCAGAGAGTTTCTGGCAAGACGCAGACACTGCCCAGGTATATTAACAAGGGAAGCAGAAAGCCTTTGGCCAAGTTGACCCTTTCCCTCAGGGTTAAAGTCCAACCCTTCCACTGGTCCACCTTTTGGACGGCGATCTTAAATCTGCACTCCCAATTTTGCTGGGGGTAGTCCCCGGGGCCAAATTCGATGCCTAGGATTTTGGCTAAGGTCTGGGGCCCTGGAAGAGTATCCGGGAGATCAAAACTAGGATCTCCCTCACCCAGCCAGAGACTTTCACACTTTTCCCGGTTGATCATGGACCCGGACGCCTCCGAGGAGCGCTCGACCTCAGACATGACCCAATCCGCCTCCTCTCTGGAGGACACAAAGAGGGAGACGTCGTCAGCGCACGGTACCACCCTCAGAGTGGCCCCCAGCTCCGCCCGGTCCATCCCGACTCCCACCAATGGTCCACGATCTACCCTCCTCAAGAAGGGATCGATCGCGAACACGTATAAAAGTGGGCTCAGAGGACAACCCTGGAGGACCACGGAACTCACCTCGAAAGGGTAACCAACCCAACCGTTCACGAGTGGAAAAGTCTCAGCCCCCTGGTATAAGGTCTCTAACCAATTTACAAACCTCCCAGGCAGACCGTACCTCAAAAGGACAGACCAGAGGTACTCGTGATTCACCGGGTCAAAGGCCTTTGCTTGATCTAAGGACAGCAAGTACCCCTTCCAGTGACCCGCCCTGCCCTGCTCCACTGCTTCTCAGACACCGAGCACAGCACTAAAAGTACTGCGGCCTGGAACAGAGCAGTGCTGAGCCCCCGAAAGGAGCCGGGGTGCAAACTTCACCAGCCGATTAAACAGCACCTTTGCCAGAACCTTCCGGTCCACATTGAGAAGCGCTATGGGACGCCAATTCTCAATACGGGATGAGTCCTTACCCTTTGATAGGATAATCAGGGCTGACCTCCTCATTGAGCTGGGAAGAGCGCCCGAGGAAAGGCACTCATTAAACACCTAAGTCAAGAGGGGGACCAAGGAGTCCCTAAAGGTCTTGTAAAACTTGGATGTTAAGCCATCCGGACCTGGTGATTTTTTGGGCCGAAGCCCATCAATGGCCAGTTTCACTTCCTCTTCCCTGATTGCCTCTACCAAAACATCAAGAGATGGGTCATCTCCTGGCTCAGGAATGGTCTCCGCCAGGAAAGCCGACATCCTGTCTCGATCCAGATCCCTCTTTCCCAGGAGGCATGAGTAAAAGGATCTGACCACCTCCAGGAACCCTCATTTGGATCGGTTCAGGGAACCCGTACTGTCGATCAGTCCTGTCACCATCTTACAATTCACTGACATCTTACAGTTTCTGTAAGGGTTGGACGAGCGGTACCTCCCGAAATCCCAAAAGCCAAAGATGTGTGCCTATCATACTGACAACTCTTGAGCAAAGACTTCGCCCTGAAGATCTGCTCACGGTCACCCCCAGTCGAGACGATCTGCTCGAGTTTCCTCCTCAAGGCCTGATACAAGCGGTGCCTGTTCAGACTCCTGAGGCTCGAGAGCTGACGGAAGAACCCCGCCACCCTCTCTTTGAAGATCTCCCACCACTCAGACTTACTGCTACAGAGATCCAAAAGCGGTACCTGGCTCTGAAGAAATTCCTCAAAGGACTGTCTCACTTCCGCTTCTTCCAAGAGGGATGAATTCAGCTTCCACAGTCCTCTTCCCATCGGGGTGTCTCTAACATTCAGTGAAAAGAAAATTAAACAGTGATCGGAGAATTCCACCTCAACGGCGGACACTGCAGAAAAGATGGCATCCTCCTTCAAAAAAAACTATCTATCCTAGACCTACAGCTACCTCTATGAAAGGTGAAACCCCCGTGACCTGGGGTGTGCCGGATGTGGACATCCACCAGGCGAGCTTTGCTAGCTATACTATTTAATGCTGTACTATCATAAGCCAGGTGGCCTCCGGGACCACCCCTATCACCGGATCTCGTAATGGTGTTAAAATCCACACCGAAGACCACCTGCCGGCTCGTAAAAAGAAAGGGCTTGATCTTCATGAAGAGACATTTACGGTCCCACCTGGATTGTGTACCATAGATGTTTATGAGCCAAAGCTCCTGTTCACTCATGAAAACCTCTAAGACCAGGCACCTCTCCATTTCTATCTCAATAACCCGTCAGCATTCCACCTCCGCGGTCTTAAAAAGGACCGCCACCCCGCTATACGGCTCGGCCGCAAGAGACCAGTATGAGGGCCCACACCTCCACTCCCTCCTGGCTTTATGGATGGCCCCCATGTTTGTTAGTCTGGTCTCTTGAAAAAACAAAATTTCAGCCTCAAGTCGGGTGAAAAAAATCAAAAGCTGCAAATCTGGCCGCATCTGACTTAATACTGGCGACATTAATGGACGCCAGAGTCAACAGGGTGAGTTCCGCCATCATGGGTGATTGGGTTAGATGGCCTTCTTCCCCACCCCATCTTCCCCATCTTTCCCCTCCGAAGAGGGGTCTGATCCCTTCCGTTTTAGGGAAGACGAGGTATCCATCCCCATGGTCTCCTTTCCTCCGGGCTCCAGGTCTGTCCCCCCCAGAGGAAACGGCGTCCCCTGGAGGACGGCCTCCGCCAATCCCCTGAAGGCCCCCCAGATGCCGCCCCCGGCCCCTCGCCCCAACCTCTGTCTCAGCAGGGTCGTCGAGGGCTCGGTACCGGTTGGAGAGGCGATCAGAAGGGAGCCGGTGAGCCGGTGAGCCCTTCCATTGGCATACTTACGGTCGGGGGAGGAGGTTTGGAAGGCTTAGCCACCTTCTTCCTCCTTCCGGTACGCTTTTTATCACCCCTCTCTACTGTAGGCTGATCCGTGACCTCCTCATTCACACTTTCATATTGGGAGGAGTTGTCAGTCAGGTTTTCCTCCCTCTCCATCCTCCTGATCTCCTTGCATACCTCTTCCTCCCCGGGGCCTCAGAGACACCGGCCACCGGCCTAGAGGGGGGCAGGCATCACCCCAGTTGCCTGAGACTCTCCCCGCCCCTCACCCCCGTGGCGCTTTTCCTGTCCCCTCTAGTAAGAGGGACCTCTATTGGCCTTGTCCTTCCTCACTGGCCCCTTAGCCCCTCTCCCGCCACCACCACCTGCCACAGCAGAGGTTGCGCTGCCAGGGGTTGCCCCCTCACGGTCTCCCCCCACCGGGCCTGAAGCGGCATTGGTAAAGGAGCGAGGGCAGTGGCTATACGGGTGACCTCGGTCACCACACAGGTGGCACCGAATGTCCTTGCAAGATGCGGCGAGATGACCTACCCCACCACACAAGGCACATTTCTGCACCTTGCGCTGAAGTGGCGGGGATCACCGCACTTGTCGCAGACCTTCGGCTGCCCCTGGTAGAAGACCAGGATCCTGTCCCTCCCTAGGAACGCCGAGGAAGGGATGTGGGTGACAGTACTCCCTGAGACCTTCAACTTCATCATGAAGGTCCAGCCCCCGATCAGATACCGAACTCGTCCCGATTTTTTTTGGGGATGTCTGTGACTTCCCCATAACAGGAAAGCCACGTCATGATGTCGACGCCGGTGAGTGACTTGTTACAAGTTACCACGGTCACTCTCTTAACGGCATTTTGCCGAGACAACGCCTGTACGGCGAAGTCTCACCATCCGGGCTCTCCCTTCACCAGCTCGTAATTTGACCATAAGAGCTCAAGCCCCTCCGGCCGGACGAAACTGATGTCGAAGAATAGGTTGGCCGAGGGTTGGATCAGGGAAAAGATGTCCGTCGCCCTGAAGCCCATCTTCAGGGGGAGCTCCACCACTCTACTCCTGGGTGGGCAAGATTCACCGCCCCTCCAACGAAGACTGACCACATTCCTTCTGGCCGGCCCTTGCCCGGCTGTTGGGAGGGAACAAATGGTTTCCCCCTCCCTTCTATCTTGGAAGGCGGCCAGGCCATGTCTCTCCAACCAGAAAGACAGGTCCACCTCTCTTCCCTCTACATTGACCGACCGCTCTCCTTTTTTAAGGGCCTCCAGAAAACGGCGGTGCAAAACGCCGTCCCCAGAGTCCGGAGGCAAGGAGACCCCCCCCCCGAGAACCCCCCGGAGCCCCAGCTGTGACCCCGAAAAAGTACGGGGTCTCACGGCTGTGGGGCCAGATGGGCCAGCCCCTCCCTCAACGCCTGTGCTCCCACATACACCAACACTCACTCCCTCCGCATTCACTCCCACATCCCTGTCACTCACCTCAGCCAATTCTTCAAAAATATCAATGTTATTTTTTTTGCAGTTTCTTTTTTTACCTGCTGGGGGCCCTGGCTGATCAGTGCTCTGCCCCGCATTGTTTTAGCCCAAGAGTGCTGCCGCCCCTTTTAGAGCCGCAGAACACAGCCCACTCAGTAAGCTCTGCCTGGGCTCAGAAGCAGCAGCACTTCCCGGGCTCTCTGGCTCCATTTTTTTTTTCTGTTGTCACATTTGGGGCAGGGCCGGGCTCTGCCTCTGCACCCTGCCCCCCACTGGAGACCTGTGCTGGCCTCTCTTGGGGCTCCGGAGCCCCCGCACCACCAGATGGAGGTAAGTGGGCTGGGGACCCCGGCAACCCCTTGCCAGCTCTCTCGGTCATTATTTTTTTGGGTGGGACAGAAGGCAGCGGGCCCGCCGAGGCCACGCCCCCCCGCTGGTCACGGCCATGGCGGGTAAAACGAAGGCCCGAAAGGCCACGCCCACCCCGCCAGCCGCAGTCATAGCTGATGGAGCAGTAGACCACAAGGCTACGCCGCCCCGCCAGACGCGACAGTAGCGGGTGGGACAGCGGACGAGGAGGACATGCCCCCCTCGCAGGCCACCACTGCCTTCTTGTACCCACCACTCGCTTTTGGCAAGGTCGGCCACTCCCCCTCGGCGTCCAGCGGCGGCGGGGCCCCCGGTGCGGACCCCTTATTGGATCTACGCGCAGAGGACCCAACCCTGCCGCGGACACTGCCAGGGGAGCGACCAACAACTTGCACTTCTTTACTTGCTGTCTTACGGCAGACTCTGCCCCCTTTCTAGGTCTCTTGACCCCCAAAAATGATCCAGTCCTAGCGGATCCGCGTGTGAGGGGCCCAGAGACCCCAGCTCTCGTCGCCGAAGATGCGGCCCCGGCTGTACCCCCCGCCACAGAGGACTGGGCCCGAGTACCACCACCATCAACAATACCGGCACTGACACTCTCCATATCGCTGCCCGAGTCCGAGCTGCCACCACTGGGCATAGCACCTAGACCCGAGCAGACCCTCCTCTCCCCGCTCCATTGCTGCAGACCCACCACAGGGCCCAAGCTGGGGTGGGTAGCGGGTTCCACACAATTGGACAGGGGGCCCCAGGAAGGGGGGCATAGACAAATTTGTCTATGGTGGTGACCTTGGCTTTTTTTTTTCCTTTTCTTCCCCTTTCCCGGTTGCCCCATCCTCGCAGATCTCATCCCCAAACAGCTCGCCAAACCGTGCTGGGGACTCGATCTGCCGCACTTGTTCCAGGATGAGGCAGCCCCCCTCACTGCTGCTACCACTCCCTCCATCCTCCCCCTCGCTCTCACTTTACTCTGAATTACTGGAGTCCAGTGGGAGGGCCACTTGCTCGGGGGCTATCCCGCAGCATGATACCTGGGCGTTTACACTCACCAGGTCTTCAGGTGGGACTGGCGCAGATGCCTCACAGCCGCCATCTTCCTCCTTCTCCTCTTCCACCTGGCTGGGGCCTCCAGACCCCCCCAGGAGATCCACCGGTCAGAGCCCCGAACCAGTCATCGTTCCTTAGTTTCTCCTCAAAGGGGCCGCTTCCAGCCAGGATCTCTGCCCTCCGTTGTTCCAGAGCTAATGGACCCCTTCAGCCTCTCCACCGTGGCGGAGACCTCTGCTCTCCTTGAGGCAGGTAGCTTGTTCTTTGCGATCACGCGTGCTCCCTTCAACTCCTCCCGGAGTCTCCTCAGCTGTTTGGCGGCCTCCTCGTATTCTCAGGGGTGCGCTTGGATGCGGGAGCCATAGGTGGTGACAGGCTACCCCACTGCCTTGGAGCCCCAGATGTTGGGGGGCTCCACCGCCGCACCTCCGCTGGCCGCCTCTCCTCCTCCTCCGGGAGGAGGAACCGCCACAGCCCCGGCCTCAGGGTTCTTGGTCCCTGGGGTCTTGCGGCCCCCCCGAGGGCTTTTTCCTCGCCATCCTCCCTGTGACTGGCTAGATGGTATGGCCTCCTGATGGTAGGTGAGGCCTACCACCCCCCAGCCGACTTGCCGGGGGGTGGGAGCCAGGGGCCCAGCCCCGGAGCTCAGTCCCAGGGATAAGTGTCTCTCTCTGGGAAGGGGTCAGGCAGATAGTCCAGGTGAAAAATCCTCCCTTCCCAGTAGCTCTCTCCATGCAGCTGCTGACACACAGGAACACATGGCAAGCTCCACCTCTTCCTGTATGCAGGACTCTGCTGTGCTGGTTGTCATGGTGCTGGATTAGGGGAAGTTTATGTGTGGGGTCAAGTGGGGTTTACAGTGAGGATGTTGCAGAGCCATGTGTGTATGAGGTGTACGGAGCAGAGCCGTGTGTGTACAACGTGTACGGAGCTGAGCTGTGTATGTACGGTGCTAAGACGTGTAAGTATATTTGTTGTTTTTTTCATTACCCCTGTTTGTATTACCTTGTTTGTCTGGTTGGTGTATTACGGTATACTACTACTCCCCTCTTCCCTGGGTGAGGGAAGGGGACTGAGCGTGGATTCAGGAGCTAAGGCAAAGGTACATGGCCCCAGCATCTTTACCATCAGAAGTAATCTGTGGAACAGGGAGAGTTATGGCACCCCTAGAGATAGGGACAGGAAAGGAGCCCCTAGTCCCGAGACACCCGACAAGAGTCGTGACACAGGGAGCCAGGAATGAGACACAGGGGGCCAGGAATAAGACAAGGGGCAAGAAATGAGGCACAGTAGGCCAGGGGAACTTTAGACTGCCCAATTCAGGAATTTAACTCTAGAAGGGGCGTTTGATAATGTGGCGGTACCTAATGGTGTTGCTCAAGAGCCGGAGGCTGACATCCGATACCCGTACTTTGCTGTTAATGGGAATTACTATATCGGGTCACTAAGCTGATAGGGAAGGTAATTGAACAGTTACTGGTGCCAGGGCCATACAGACGCAAGGTGTTAGACATGGCCCATACACATGTGTAAGTGGTCATCTGGGCCTAGAAAAAACCTAGGAACGGATCCTCCAGAGGTTGTTTCGGCTCGATTGTCATCGACATATCGTATATTATTGTAGGTCATGTCCTAATTGCCAGCTGACCTCCCCCAGTAGCTCACTTCCATAGCCCCTTAGTGCCGTTGCCTATCATTGAGGTGCCATTTGATCGCATAGCCATGGATCTGGTGGAACCCCACGTCAAGTATTCCAGAGGGCATCAGTACACTGTGGGGAAAAAATGTGGAATTGAGTCCAGCTGATAAAGTTTGCTTTATTACAAAATGGTAAAAAATGTATAAATTCACATGTAATGGCACCCAATTAACGTAGCAACACGTTGCGAACACATGCTGTGTTCTTTGTCCTGACACCCCGTGGGCTCCTGGACTAGCAAAGAAGACATGAAAGGCGGAGTCTACACCCTACCGGAGTGTAATCAAACATGTGGCCCAGATGCAAGAGAGAATTGCTGAGATAATTCCCATCATGAAAGAACACCTTCTCAAAGCACAAGAGGCACATTCGTGGGTGTACAATAGATCGGCGAGAGAGAGACACTTTAACCCTGGGGATCGGATACTGGTGCTGGAACCTATGGAGGATAGCAAATTCCTGGTCAAGTAGCAGGGCCCCTATGAAGTAGTTGAAAAGGTTGGCAATGGCAACTATAAAGTCCACCAAGCAGGGAGAAGGAAACCCTACAGATGTACCACGTCAACCTGATTAAGCCGTGGCACGATTGTGAGCCTGTGGAAGATCCGTGTGTCACGCACAGTATAGGAAAGACTAAGTGCAACACAAAGGTATAAGGGAAGGGGATCCAAGCACTAGGGAATGGGTAAGTGGAGACCCCTAGACTGATCTAACATCACCCTGTCTGTCCTAACATCCCTATATAGGTTCCGCACCTATCGCCGAACAGGATACCTAGTCTCTGTGTGACCCTGACAATAAGCTCTGCACTGGGAAGGACAGGATGAGCCTTAGTCAATCCCACTAACACTAAGGACAATAAAGATAAATGAAACCAGGGGGACATTTAGCTTGAGTGGACTGGGGAGAAATGCCAACACCCTCCAAACTCCAAGACGTCGCTAGTAGACTGCTACAGCTCCAAGCTTCAACAGAGAAGTGAAAATAGGAAATAATACCCGCACCTCCCAACATGAAGTAGGAGTTATAAACACCCAGGTCCAGGTGTGGTCACTAGCACCGGGGTAGGTGGCCACTAGTCTGCAAAGCAAACCAACGAGACCTTCTGCAGACAGACACAGGGCAATGGTCTGCAGTCTCTGACACATCCGTGACAGTACCCCACATGCTTCGAGTGGCCTCCGGACACTCAAGACTCGGTTTCTATGGATAGGGGGTGAGGAATGAACGAATCAGCCTGGGGGCATTCACCTCTGATGCAGAAACCAACATCCTTTCCTTTGGACCATAACCCCACCAATGCACCAAGTATTGTAGGGAACGAAGTCAGAGGCGAGAATCTACAATCCTCGAAATGTGAAACTCCAGGTTTCCATCAATCATAATTTGGAGAGGTGATAGGGGTGAGGGTTCAAGGGGTTCCACATATCTCTTAAGCAAAGATCCATGAAAAATGTAGACCTTAAGAGCCTGAGGTAGCTCAAAACGAAACACTGCTGGACCAATGACGGTGGTTATCTTATAAGAACCAACGAATCTAGGTCTCATCTTCCATGAAGGAACAGTCAACCTGAAATTCCTGGTAGACAACCACACAGTTATTTACATTCAGGTCCGGACCTGGCACGCGTTTATACTCATCTCCTCTGACCCTGTTAGGAACAGTCAGTGGTGAAACAGAACTAGATAGACGGGTATGCAGTACTTTAGAATGTAAATGCAAACATTGCAGGCAGTTCTACCACATCACCATGCAACCCCGGCCACCAAAAACAACAAGAAAGGAGGTCCACAGCTGACTTACCACCTGGGTGGCCAGCAAGTACAGAGTTATGTAATGCTCTAATTACTTTGTGCCACAATTTAGATGGCACAAACATCCTCCCCGAAGGGCAGGAGACAGGGGCGTCCCACTGAGCCTCCAACACCTTACCCTCCAATTCTGAGTACGAGGCCAAAATGCCTACCCCCTTCTGCAAAATTGGGGCAGGGTCCTCCAAGTCAGACAAAAATGGCAGTAAGAACTCTGTAGATACAGCAGAAGGGGAAACATTTAGGCAGTTACCATGACAGTAATCTCCTAACTTTACAATCTCTCTGGATTGCCAATCCACAGTTGGACTATGCTTCACCAACCAGGGTAAATCCAGAACCATTGGAGGGTGGAGACCCTTCAAGACATAACAAGGGATTACTTTATAATGAAAAGACCCCACCTTCAGTCTTATGTTATGAACAACTTGTGTCAGTGTTCTCTGGCAAATGGAGCTGAGTCGATGGCGCAAATAGGAATAGGTTTAGCCTAGTTAGAGCAGACAAATACATGAGTTTAGCTCCACTGTCTATAAACACAGAATTTTTTTCAGTCCTGCTCTCTAGCACCACCTCTGTTGTCAGGACAAAAATGAGAATTGCAAGTTGAAGAAGAACATGCCCCTTGATTATGAAGCTCAAGGCTCCCAAGGATTAATCGAGTCTTTTTGCTTTGGGATTGCAGAACATGCCCCAATAAAATGTCCCTTCCTCCCACAAAAAACATACACCCTTTTTCTTGCAAATGTCTTGAAAAACATGCACCTCCCAACTTGTCCCGGAAAGAGGGCTCAGAAACAGGTGATCTTACCCATCTGTCCCTCAGCTTTCAATACACCCAAATAGCCAAGGACATGGCAGCCTCCAAAGACACAGTAGTTTCATACACTGCTAATGCATCCTTTAACCTTTCAGTGAGGCCCTGAAGGGGTCACTTCATTTGGTATCAGTTTGCCAACTGCGGAATTCAGAGCTATACGTCTCTACTGAATTATTCCCTTGCTGAATGCGACGCAGACACGATTCAGCCAAGTAAATACAGTCAGGATCATCATAGATAAGGGATAGGGCCATGAAAAACTTTCACAGACTGCAGAAACATAGAATCCTGTGGTAGAGAAAAAGCCCAGGACTGAGGTTCCCCCTGCAACAGTGAAATAACAATTCCTACCCATTGCTACTCATCTCCAGAGGAGTAAAAACGCAGTTTAAAGTACAATTTGCATGCCTCTTTAAACAAAAAGTTTGTCCCTACCCCTAGCAAATCTGTCCGGGAGGGCAATTTTGGGTTCAAGCTGGATCCTCCTACCTGCAAAGAATCGAGTTAATTATTTTTTTTACATTGATAGATCGGGTGATTTTGACTGCGGCGATACCAAATAGGTGTTTCTTTTTTAGTGTTTTATTTTGAAAGGGGCAAAAGGGGGGTGGTTTTAACTTTTATTTTTTTATATTTTTAAAACCTTTTTTTTTAACTTTTGGCATGATTAAATAGTCTCCATGGGAGACTAGAAGCTGCCGAAACTCGACAGGCTCTGCTACATACAGGCGATGATCAGATCGCCTATATGTAGCAGAATTGCTGACTTTTTATGACCGCCGACCACCGGGCGGTGCTCATAGCAATCCGGCAATGACAACCATATAGGTCTGCTGGAGACTTCTGGTTGTCATTGGTGAACCGCGATCACGTAATGGGGACACTGATGGGCGGGACCTCCGGCACTCTTGCCAGAAGAGTATGTTAAATGCCGCTGTCAGTATGACAGCGGCATTTAATGGGTTAACAGCCGTGGGCGGATTGCGATTTCTCCCTCTGCTGTTAGCGGCACATGTCAGCTGTTCAAAACAGCTGACGTGCCAGAAAAGATGCATCTGCGGAGCTGAACAGCTGTTCAGCCGGCGCATCCAGGAATCCGGGTTCCCTCTGCAGTTTATTCGGCAAGTGCTATAACTTGCCGAATAAGCCCTGACCCGATCAAATTCACTCATCTCTACTAAGGACCAGGGGCCACTCATTACGGGTGGAAGAAAGGCGATTCAGGCAGCTAAATAGGAAAGGGTTCTTTACAGTTGGAGAAGTCAGACTGTGGAATGTCAACCGCAAGAGGTAGTAATGACCGACACTATAACAGCTGTTAAAAAACGGCTGGATGATTTCATCGATACATATAATATTGTGTGCTATAGTTAAATTAGAGACAAAAGGTATAATTGGTGGAGAAAAGTTGAACTTGATGGACCGTGAACTTTTTTCATCCCATGTAACTATGTATGTACTATGTATGATGAGAAGTTGGAAAAGTTGGCTTGTTTACCCTAGAAAAAGACGTCTCAGAGGAGATCTCATTTACATTATATGTAGAAATACGTGTGTGGTCAATACAAAGGACTGGCACATGACTTATTCTGTCCAATAACCATAAATAGGATGGGTTCTTTAGTTAGAGCAGCCAGACTGTGGAATTCCCAATCACAGAAGGTAGTAATGGCAGACAATATAACAACTTAAAAAAAAAAAGGGCTGGATGATTTACTCAGTACACCTAACATTGTGGGTTATAGATAATGTAGCAACAAAAAATGTAAATTTGGGGGAGAAAGGTTGAACTTGAAGGACCTAGGTCTTTTAAACCTATGTAACTATGAATCGCCTGTTAAGAGAGATCCATCAGTGATGTCAGACAGTAGGGGTTTCTGCGGTTCCGATGGACACTTGTAAATGTGGGGGTACTGTCATAGTGCAGTTTAGGTATTCAATCCAGTGATCTATTGCCACATACTCTGTTCTTCTGTCTACTCAGCTATTGCTTTTTCTTCCCTGTCCAAATGCTGATGGTTTCTATTGTCTTTATTTTTCTTTCTTGATTTGCTCCTCTCCAACTGTTTCCCATTTACCCATTTTGGTTTACCCTATCACATTCTGTGTGGGATTTTATATGTTCACCTTTCCCTTTCCTTCACTGCGCTTCCTTGCTGGCTATACCTCTTGGTGGATGTGTTCTTAGGAGTTCCAGCCCTCCAGCTAAGGGGTTTACCTTACTTGGTAAACTCCTGGTTGTATTCTTGCAGCAAGTCAGGTTGCTTTCTCTCCCAGCATCTTTTCATTTTACCACTGTTAGATTTCTGGAAGTTTATACTTGTTTCTTGTATTGTTAGTTGTCCTTCACTTTCCCACTCTGCCCTATTTATATGCGTTTTAGTTTCTCATCCAGGGTTTTCGTATATCTTTAGTTCACACTTTCCACTTGTTGACTGTGGATTTTGGCCGCCCCCTGAATCCTCAGGAGGAACGAGAAATCCTTTGATGGCCTATTAGGGAGTTAGGTCCAAGGTGGTATTCTTAGACATAGCTGAACTGGAGCGGGTGCAGAGAAGAGCGACCAAGGTTATTAGAGAACTGGGGGTCTGCAATACCAAGACAGGTTATTACACTTGGGGTTATTTAGTTTGGAAAAACGAAGGCTTAGGGGTGATCTTATTACAATGTATAAATATATGAGGGGACAGTACAAAGACCTTTCTAATGATCTTTTTACTCTTAGACCTGTGACGGGGACAAGGGGGCATCCTCTACGTCTGGAGGAAAGAAGGTTTAGCCATAATCACAGACGCAGATTCTTTACTGTAAGAGCAGTGAGACTATGGAACTCTCTGCAGTCTAATGTTGTAATGAGTGATTACTTACTAAAATTTAAGAAGGCACTGGATGCCTTTCTTGAAAAGTATAATATTACAGGCTATATTCACTAGTGTCCTAGATACAGCGTTGATCCAGGGAGCTAGTCTGATTGCCGTATGTGGAGTCGGGAAGGAATTTTTTCCCCAATGTGAAGCTTACTGTTTGCCACTTGGGTTTTTTTTTTTGCCTTCCTCTGGATCAACATGTTAGGGCAGGTTAGGATAGGATATGGGTTGAACTAGATGGACTTAAAGTCTTCCTTCAGCCTTAATAACTATGTTAGTTGTGCGGCTAGTCTTACTAGTCTGTATTGGGAACAGTTAGGTGTAGTTGTGGCATTTCCAGAGTGTGTGTGTACACATAGATGACTTATACGACTGTCTGCTATATGTTTTTTAAAAAAATGTCTTTCTCCCAGTATGAGTTATTTTTGATGGTCAACAAAATACATTTTCCAGTAATTCTATTTTCACACTTTAGTTATCATAATGACTTCTCGCTGTGTGGAATTTTTTTACGTTTATAAAGCTGTTGTCTACTATTTGGACAAACCCTTCTCATTCCTCATCTTTGGTCCTATTAAAATAAAAACAATTATATTTGCCTCCCATGTCACAGCTCCTTTAAGATACAATTTTCAGTTAAAACATTTCCAACATTCTGAACATGAAAAAGGTTTCTCCCACGTGTGACTTATCTGATGTTTATTAAAAGTGGATTTCTGTGTAAAATATTTGCCACATTAAAAACATGAAAGAGGCTTCTTCCCTGCGTGAATGCTCGTGTGACTAAGATGATATCTTAACAAAAATGTTTCCACATTCTGAACAGGAAAAGGGTTTCCTTGTGTGACTGCTCTGGTGTCTAACAAAATGCGATTTCTCACATTCTAAACTAAGTTTCTCCTTGGTGTGAGTTCTTTAATGTGCAATAAGCTTTGTTTTCTGTATAAAACATTTACCACAATCTTATTATGATTATGGCTTCTCTCCTGTGTGAGTTCTCTGGTGTCTAACAAGAGCTGATTTAACTACAAAACATTTTGAACATTCTGAACATGAATATGGCTTCTCCCCTGTGTGCGTTCTCTGGTGTGCAACAAGATTTGATTTAATTGCAAAACATTTCTCACATTCTGAACATGAAAAAGGCTTCTCTCCTGTGTGAGTTCTCTGGTGTATACCAAGATCTGATTTCTGATTAAAACATTTTCCACATTCTGAACACGAAAAAGGCTTCTCCCCTGTGTGAGTGCTGTGGTGTCTAGCAAGAGCTGATTTATATCCAAAACATTTCCCACAATCTGAACATGAAAAAGGCTTCTCTCCTGTGTGAGTTCTCTGATGTATAACAAGAGTTGCTTTCTCTGCAAAACATTTCTCACATTCTGAACATGAAAAAGGCTTCTCTCCTGTGTGAGTTCTCTGATGTGCATCAATATGTGATTTATATCCAAAACATTTCCCACAATCTGAACATGAAAAAGACTTCTCCCCTCTGTGAGTTCTCTGATGTGTATTAAGATGTGATTTATATCCAAAACATTTCCCACAATCTGAACATGAAAAAGACTTCTCCCCTCTGTGGGTTCTCTGATGTGCGATAAGACTTGAATTGTCTCTTAAACATTTCCCATATTCTGAACATGAAAAAGGCTTCTCCCCTGTGTGGAGTTCTCTGGTGTTTAACAAAAACCGATTTATGGCTAAAACATTTCCTGCATTTGAAACAAGAAAATCTATTCTTCACAGAGTTAATTTTTTGATGTTTAAGAAAAGACTTTTTGAGGGGAAAACTATGTTCATATTCTGAAAGTGAAAATGGCTTCTTTGCTTTAGGATCAGTTTGTTTCTTAATGCTGATTTTGTGACTTTGATTTTCCTTAGTAGTCAGTAATGAATCAGAAGACAGGACCTGTTTCAATAGATCGGATGATAGATCTTTGCTGTGAAGGGATGATGGCATATCTGGAGTAATGGCAGTCACTACAATGGTATCCTGTGGGATCTCAACATGATCTGATTTAAAAATTGAAGATGTCAGCTGTCCCTCTGATCTCCTGGTACAGACATCTGCTAAGAACAAAACCAATTATTACTTATTAATAAAATATCCTTGAATTTTATATTTTTGAACATTTGTACTTAAACTGTAAAAATATTGAATTATTCACCATGACAATGACCGTTCACAGTTTAAGAGAAAACCTCATAGGATGAACTGGTAGAGGATGGTGTTCAGCTATTTGTTCATTCTGCCACCAAAAAGCCACCAATGTTATGCAGGCAAAAATAATACCAATAAAAATTGTACTCCTGCAAAAAACTAACCCCACTCAAGTCCATCATCTGTCAGTCGAAAAACAGAGGTTTCCACATTTTTAGCAACGCAAAGGCGAGAGAGAGAGAGAGAGAGAGAGAGAGAGAGAGAGAGAGAGAGAGAGAGAGAGAGAGAGAGAGAGAGAGAGAGAGAGAGGAGAGAGAGAGAGAGAGAGAGAGAGAGAGAGAGAGAGAGAGAGAGAGAGAGAGAGGAGAGAGAGAGAGAGAGAGAGAGAGAGAGACACCTTGGATTCCGGATCAGTTTTCTGACGGATTTGTCAAAATACTGGTCCGGCTCCATAGATTTACATTGTTTCCGGCCGATTCAGGCACTGTCAGGCGGCTCCGGGAGAAAAAAAAAAAACACGCCGGATCGCGCCTGATACAAAAAGCCTGATGTGTGAAAGTAGCCTTAAAGTAAAGAGCTGAAGGGGTTAAACAGGCGGATTGTCAGAACAAAGTCCTAAGTCAGGCAACAGATCAAGCATATAGAACTCAAGGCACAGGAGGGCACAAACCTCACAAGATGAATGTACGTCTGGCAGTGGTCTGGGAGAAGCTTCTCAGTTAAGTAGGCATGGCCATTACCTGGGATAGTGAACACCTGAGATAGCCGACGCCTCCCAGTCACAGACTGGCTAGTCGAGCTGTCAATAAATACACAGACACAGCCTTGCAGTGTGCCCAAACCACATTTAGCATCCATGCTATTCGCATTAGTATAGTGACAAGATCCTACTTAGTTCATGGTGTGTGTCTCCTGGAGCACAATCTGGGCGCTATGTGTTGGGTAATAAAATGGTATATTTGCAATTTTCACTCTCCAACATCCACTGCATGCTAGTTTCCGGACTGTAGCTGTGTAGTCAAAATAGTCACTACTCCTATAGATTAATTCACTGAAGGTTATAATTTCCAAAATGAAGAGACATTATGCGGATTTCTACTGCTCTGTTTTTCTGTCATGTTGTAGTATTAGGGCTTCTGAAAATGATGTGTCCCATCTCCTCTGGGATCTGCTCCTGCGACGTCTCCTTCTGTGACCAGGCGCCGCCTTATTTATTCTGCAGGCGGCACTGGTGATGTAGGAGACATCGGAATCAGAAGCTCGGGGAGGTACAGGCTCTGTCCAGCCACTAAGATTATGGTGCCCGAGACTTGTAGGACAATGCAGTCTGGGTGTGTGTGCTGTCCAGCTGAAGTATTCTAATCCCTGCTTCAGCCAATTGGAAAGCACCACACCCTACTAAAGCTCAAAGCATGGGGCGTGTCCGGGATGCTGTGCTGAGAGGACGCTTGACGGAGGAGCTCCCACCGGGCATTAAATACAGCTTCTAGCATTTGCACCGGCTTTTTCTCTCCCTCCGACGGGTCCAAGAAGAATCACGATCTCCGAACAGATGGGAGCAGTGTCGGCCACCATCGTCACAGCCCTGGATACCTTTCTTATGCGAGAGCAGGCGGGCTCGGCGGTACCGGCACCATCTTGCCGTGTGGAGAAGGCCGCTGCAGGGCATGAGAAGGAGGCTGCTCATGGAGGTCTGGACAGAGTTGCGGATCCCGGCTGGAAGTGACAAGCATGGAGAGGGTAAGGAGAATGGGCATATGGGAGATTTCCCCTTGCAGCAGCAAGCTCAGGATGTGCTGGACGGTCGAAGATCACCGGCACAACCCGGTCAGTAAGATGGCAGTTCCACATGGGGAGAATTTGGAGGTCACCTCTCCCCTCCCCTCTTACAACTTCAGGCTTCTGAGCCCTCTACACCACCTAAGACAAGAAAAATCCCCTTAGAGAAAAAACAGAGCGGACTGGGAAGCAGGGGATACGCTTTCTTTGAAGGATCCCCCCAAAACGCTTTCATGCCACTGGGTAAGGGGACTGGAGCAATTTCACTGGGGAATCTTTGGAAGAGGATTTGATGGCTGGTCCACCCCCACCCCAACATCCTGGATGAAACTATTGTTTCCCTTCCAGGGAGGACTTTACATCTCTGATAGCAGTGGTTAAGGACACATGCAGGTCTGGAATAGCCTATGTGAGACAGGATCTGCAACTTCTATGGGGCTGGATAGACACTCCTTGAGGGGATCATGATAACACTAGATCCCATGTAGCTCAGCTGCACCAGCTAATGATTTCACAACAAAAGACTGTAAGAGGTCTCCGGGTTCAATTAGAAGATCTTAATAATAGGGGCAGGAGATGTAATATCAGGGTTAGAGGAATCCCAGAACCTAGTAATGTGACCAGGAAAATCTATGAGCAAAGTCAGAATTACACCTGAATTTTCAACACCACCAGATGACAGCAGCACAAAGTGTTTTTAATGCTCAATAGTTGAATGAGGCCTGCCAGTTGTTGCCTTTTAGGGTCTATGGATGACGGTATGACCCTACTTATATTTCTTTCCTGGCTTTGCACATTGTGAAAAGCCGTTGACTGTAAAAGTACCGCAACTTCAATTTCTCAATTTGAATGAGGCACTCCATTTGGTGCCTTAAAGGGTGTATGGATGACACTGCTTGTAATTATTGTCAGGCTTTACATTGTGTGCAGAGCTTTTATGAGTGTAGGAGTAACACAACTACACTTTGTTTACAACATTTGAATGATGCACTACAGTTGGTGCCTTCAAGGTTGTTTGGATGACACTGCTTGTATTTTTGGTCAGGATTTGCACTGAGTGCATAGCCTTTGAGGGTCTTGGAGTACCTCTACATAACAATTTGAACAGAATGTGTATTAAGCCATCCTTTATGTTTAATACAGGGTGTATAGGGGTCCAAATTTTTTTTGCAGCTCTTGCTTCCTTCATAAATTACACTGAAATTTCCAATTTTCTTTATAACAAAAAGTCTTAGCTACTTACCGTTAACGGTATTTTTCGAAGTCCATGACAGCACTACAGAGAGAGAGGATCCGCCCCTTAGGAACAGGAAACCTACAGATACAAAAAGGGCGGCACCTCTCCCACGCATCAGTTGGATTACAGAGCATAAGAGGACTAGCCAGGTTAAATGGTATACAGCAAAAAATGTATGCATCACACAGTAACATTAATCAATTGTTTATTACATGTGGACTATATAAGAGCAAGAAGTGCACATAGAACACGGGTGGGAATCTAAGGGTGCTGTCATGGACTTCGAAAAATACCGTTAACGGTAAGTAACTAAGACTTTATTCGAACGTCCATGACAGCACTACAGAGAGAATTACAGAGAGTAATAACTACTTAGGGAGGGACTACAGCCTGCAGCACCCTTAGTCCGAAAGAAAGGTCTGAGGAAGCACCCAAATCTAATCTATAATGAGTGTAAAACGTGTGTGGAGAAGACCACGTAGCTGCCTTACATATCTGGTCAATGGAGACTTCTGCCCTCTCTGCCCATGAAGTCGCCACAGCTCGGGTGGAATGCGCCCTTAGCCTCTCAGGTGCCGGCTTGCCCCTCGAGGTGTATGCCAGAGAAATTGCTTCCCTAATCCATCTGGCCAATGAGCTTTTTGTTATTCTACGGCCTTTGTTAATTCCCTGAAAAGAGACAAACAATGCATTGTCCCTTTTCCAGGGATCAGTGACTGCCAAATATTGAAGGAGACATCTTCTAACATCTAAAGTATGGAGTTTTATCTCTTTTTGATTAGATGGATTAGGGATGAAAGAAGGGAGAACAATTTCCTGTGTTCTGTGAAAAGCGGAAGACACCTTAGGTAGGTATGCCGGATCAGGTCTAAGTATTATCCTGTCATTCAGGACCTGAGTGTAAGGAGACAGTCTAGATAGTGCCTGGATGTCACTTACCCTCCTAGCCGAAGTTAATGCTACCAGGAAGGCGGTTTTTAGGGAAAGAATTTTTATTGATGCCGCTGAAATAGGTTCAAAAGGGGGTTCTGTTAAAGCAGTGAGAACAAGGTTCAAATCCCATGGCATGATTCTCTCCTTCACTATGGGTCTCGACCTACCCACAGCCTTAATGAATCTACTGACCCAGTAATTATTGGCGATGTTGCAACTGAAGAGTGCTCCCAAAGCTGAAACCTGCACCTTAAGGGTGCTTGTGGAGAGACCTAAGTCCAGACCCTTTTGTAGGAATTCTAGAATCTGGGTTATCGGTGTTGGGTCCCCCGCTACCACCCCTGAGCTCTGAAGAAATTTTTTCCAAGTCCTAGCGTAGATTCTAGTTGTAACCTCTTTTCTGCTCTTAAGGAGAGTATTAATTAGATTAGCAGAAAACCCCTTATCACTCAGCAGCGACCGTTCAAAATGCACGCCGTCAGGTGGAGGCCCGCTACTCGAGGATGGTAGACTGGACCCTGGGAGAGCAGATCGGGAATATCCGGCAGGACCCAAGGGTCGGCTATCGACATGTTCCTGAGACATGAAAACCATGCCCTCCTGGGCCAGAAGTGAGCGACTACTATTACCCTCGCCCTGTCTTTCCTGACCTTCCTCAATACTAGGGGGAGTAAGGACAAGGGAGGGAAAGCGTAGGCTAGATTGAAGTCCCACTTTAACAGAAGAGCGTCCACTGCCAGAGGGCGTTCTTTGGGATTCAGAGAGCAGAACAGTCTCACTTTCCTGTTGCTTTTGGTAGCAAAGAGATCTATCTCCGGTTGACCCCATTTCTGCACAATCAGGTCGAAGATGAAAGTCTTTAACGACCATTCTCCCTGACTCAGGAGATTGCGGCTTAAGAAGTCCGCCTTGGTATTTTCTTCTCCCCTTATATGTAGAGCCGTTAGAGAAAGAAAGTGTCGTTCTGCTATCTGGAGTAGGCACCTTGCCACTTCCATGAGAGTACCGGAACGAGTACCACCCTGGTGGTTGACGTAAGCGACTGACACGATTGTCGGAGAGCACTCGAACGTGGTGACCCTGTAGATAGACGAGGAGCTTTTTAATCGCTTGCTCTACCGCCGTTAACTCCTTCATATTAGAAGACATTTGTATTTGATCTAGCTCCCATAAGCCCTGAACCATAACATCCCCCATATGAGCCTGCCACCCAGAAGGGCTTGCATCTGTCGTGACTTTCCGGGATATTTCATATTCCCAGGGAACCCCCTAGACAGGTTCGTCTCCTCCTTCCACCAATCCAGGGATCTTATAGTAGCCTGGGACAAGGATAGCTGGCCTTCTAGGTAACCACCTAGAAAATTTTGATATAACAAGACCTCAGCTTGCAGTGTACTTGTGTGAAATTGAGCCCACTGAACCACGGGGATGCAGGACGAGAGGGATCCCAAAAGACATGGCCTTCCTAAGAGACATGGAGGGGTTATTGGAGGCGTTTAGGACCTGGTAACGTAAGCGAATCAACTTGTCCGACAGTAAACTACAGTTCTGATTCCGTGAATCCAGAATTAGCCCTAAAAACTGCTGAACTCTCATCGGATTCAAACGAGACTTTTTGGTATTTATTAGCCATCCCAGCCGCTCTAAGGTAGATATTGCTCTTTGCAGCTGCCCTAGGCAATGCTCTGCCGTCTTTCCAATGATAAGAAAGTCGTCGAGGTAGGGGACTGAGCATATTGGATTCACGTAAGTGGGCCATGACTTCCGAAATAACTTTAGTGAACACACGTGGGGCAACCGCCAAGCCAAAAGGAAGGGCGCTATATTGAAAATGTCGCAGCGATTCCCCCATCTGGACTGCTACTCTGAGGAAACGCTGATGGTCCACATGGATCGGTACGTGGTAATAGGCGTCTTTCAGATCTAACACCACCATAAAGCAATTTTCAAACAGAAGCTTTATTGCTGAGCTGACCGTTTCCATTTTAAATGGGTGAATAACCAGGAATTTATTGAGGGCTCTTAAATCAATAATTGTTCTAAAAGAACCGTCCGGTTTACGGATCAAAAACAGAGGGGAGTAAAACCCTTTACCCCGCTCTGCTTCCGGCATCTCCACTAAGACTTTAGCGCAAAGCTCCTGAACTTCCAACTCCAAAGCAGCCTGCTCCAATTGGGATGACCTGAGGGGGGTAATTTTAAAGTTATCCCGAGGTACCGAGGAGAATTCTAACTGCAGCCCTGTAGCTATGAGACTAAGGATCCAGCTACTGTTTGAAATTTCCGACCAGGCCGGGTAGAAGGCCATTAATCTGCCTCCTACCGGTATCGCTAGTCATTGCGAGGGTTTTTTGGTTTCTCTAGGCGGACCCCTAAACATAAACCCTGTACCTGTTCTCCTCCTTTCATCCCATTTGGCTCGCTCCCTGGACGACCTTCTGCGGCTGAACCTCCTTCTGCTGAAAGGTCTCTTGTAGGAAGGAGTCGATAGACTGGGAAACTTTTTCTTGTCGTCCCCTGCCTTTTCCAAAAGTTCGTCCAGGACCGGGCCAAAAAGATATTCGCCGTCACATGGAATGGAGCAGAGGCGAGATCTGGCTTGAATATCGCCCGGCCAACATTTTAGCCACAACGCCCTTCGCGCTGCATTAGACAGACCTGCCGCTCTGGCAGCCATTCTTACTGAGTCCGCTGAGGAATCAGCTAGGAAAGCCGCCGCGTTCTGAATTAATCGGCAAGGTCTTCCGAATTGACCCCCTAGAGGTTCCATCTGCTAACTGGGACTCTAATTGGTCCAGCCAGACCATCATTGATCTGGCTGTACAAGTAGCTGCAATCGCTGGCCTCAAGGCACCTGCCGACATCTCCCATGTCCCTTTCAAGAAGGAGTCTGCCTTCTTGTCTAGTGGATCTTTCAAAGACCCCATATCATCTAATGGGATGGAGGATTTTTTAGAAGCCTTCGCAACTGCTGCGTCCAGCTTCGAGGCCTTATCCAATCTACCAGTCAAAGGATCTTCAAAGGGATATCTCCGTTTAAAATCTTGGGGTAAGGAGCCTCTTTATTCTGGCTTCTTCCACTCTCTGTCTATAAGGCCTTGGATGCTACTGTTTAGTGGAAAGGATCTGCGTTTTTTGGATCTAGACCACCGAACATCAGATCCTGTACTGAGAGTTCTGGTCTCGCCTCCTCTACCCCCATGGTGGACCTAACTGATTTGACAAGTTTGTCCATCTGGTCCAAGGGAAAACAAAATCGAGTAGCGTCTTCTGTAGAATAATAAGAAGAAGAAGCCGAAGAGGAAGGCGAAGAGGGTCCTGAAACAACTTCACCCTTGTCATGGGCGGCAGGTGAATCTGAATCAGATAAAACTGGTACAGTTCTACGCCTGGAAGATTCTCCGTGTCTTAAGGACGCCTTCATCTCCGCCCTTATTATCTCCTTCAGGCTTTCGGTGAAATCTGGAGTCTCCTCCGCTATCTAAAAAGGGAAGGGGCATGGGGGGGGGTTACTATCTCATCCCAGGCCCCTGCCGTTCCCCTTTAATGCCCTACCGTCCGTCGCGTGCACGGCTGGCATAACCTTTTAGGGCAAGCGTCTGGCAGAGGGCAAGCACAAAAGGCACATTCCCTGTGCTTGCTTTTCACCGAACACTTCTTCCCCTAGTAACGGAACACAGAATGGGGGAAAACTGCATTACTGGGTATTCTAAGTTTGACGATCTCTTACCCAGTCCATACAGCAGTAGGTACCGGATCACGGGGAGGGGTCTTTTTCCCAGCTGAGGAACTCCTGCGGCTGGCGCCCCTGGCCATTGAAGAGGAGCGCTCTGTCTGCTGCTGCTGCACCGAGGAAGCTTCTGCAGTGTCCATCGTCAGAAAATGGGGCAGAAGCACTTTACCTGCTTCATAGGCTCATTATATCCTCCACCGGGTATCAGGGTCAGCAGGTGCGGCCAGGGGTCCACCCCCTCCTGCTCCCTGCCCCACAGCCACCCTGCACCTCCCCGCTGTCCCCACAGCAGGCGCCGCCCGATGTATGATGCAGCCGCCAAAAATTTCAAAAACGCCGGCCGGTGTCTCACTTCCGGTTCCGGCGATGGAGACTCCGCCCCCTTTCTCAGCGCTCTCACGGGGGATCCCGCAGACCCAGCCGCACCGTCAGGCGAGTAAAGTCTCCCGCTGCATCGCCCCCCAGCAGGGACGCGAGCGGGAAATCCCAAAAAATCCCCGCCGTGCCGCCTATAGTAGCGGCGCGCGGCGAAAATTTCAAAAAACCCCGCCACGCCGTCCATAGCAGTGACGCGCGGCGGGAAATTAAAAAAAAAAACCCTGCCGCGCCGTCCATAGCAGTGACGCGCGGCGGGAAATTCAAAAAACCCCCGCCGCGCCGTCCATAGTAGTGACGCGCGGCGGGAAATTAAAAAAAAAAACAAAAACCCGCGCCGTCCATAGCAGTGACGCGTGGCGGGAAATTCAAAATTCAAAAATGTATTTATTTATTTTTTTATTCCCCACGGCTGCACCACCTTAGCCAGCCCCCACCATGACAGGATCGCAGGAGAAGACAGGGAGCAGGCACCGGGACCAGGGAGAGGGGGGATACTTACCAACCGGTGCTGGCTGGGAGACAGGGATCCTCTGGATATTGCTCCACACACTGTCGTGGAATCCTACCCGGACCCACCGTGGCGCTTCCAGGGGCTCCGCACCGGTCGAGGTAGGAGATCCCCCCGCTACCTGGGTCGACCGGCCGGCCTGGGTCCTCCTGAAGATCTTCATCTGTAGGAAACCCGTCCTTCAGGAACAGGAAACCAACTGATGCGTGGGAGAGGTGCCGCCCTTTTTGTATCTGTAGGTTTCCTGTTCCTAAGGGGCGGATCCCCTCTCTCTGTAGTGCTGTCATGGACGTTCGAATAAAAAAGTTTTAATTTTGGTTTACTTAAATTATAATAAAAAAAGTTTTAAATTTTGTCTTACATACAAGTCATTATGCAAGATGGAATGTTTCTTGTTTTTTTCCTGTGAACTCCAAAATCTCATCAATTTTTAATGTCTTATTGTCACTCCATAAAGTGGAGTAAAAGTGTGACATCATTGCTCTAAGCATCAATCTGGGAGTCAATAATGCTTCCAGGGGTCTTCCCCATGCTGTTCTACTTCCATTCAGCACGTTTTACATCCATTGCAACTTCCCACCAGACCTCCTTGTAGGGTCTGCTGGAAAAATGCTTGAATTTCCCATCGACTCCTATTATACTCGTTACTCGAAACGAGCACCCAAGTATTAGAAATTGCTTGGTTCAAGTAATAGCATCCAAGCATTTTAGTGCTCACTCATCTCTAGTGGTTAGTACCCACCTGTGTAATCATATGTAGGCCTCTCCTCTATGCACTGCTCATCATCCCTCACATATGTTTCTGTAATATGGGTCAAATTTTCACTCTGAAACAAACATTGTAAAAGTCACAGAGAGATGGAGAAGTCACATATATGATCAGATCTAATCCTGCCATCTCCACCGTTCTCATTACACAAGTATAAAACATATAATACTGGGGGATAAAACAAGACTGAGCACAAGACCTTCACAGCCGTCTACACATCATAGGGGAGATCTCCTGACAGCTTCTCTACATCCAAGAAGAAAAGGTAGCACACTGTAGCGCTATAGCTTGCAAACACGAAATATGAAAAATATGAAAAATGAATTACATCATTACCTTAGAAATATGAAAAATTGAGAAGTCCCAGCGCATAAGATGGCCAAATTATGTGAGCCTGATAGCCACGTCAAGGCTCTTCTCGTATATCAGGTCCCATATACCTGATATACGAGAAGAGCCTTGACGTGGCTATCAGGCTCACATAATTTGGCCATCTTATGCGCTGGGACTTCTCAATTTTTCATATTTCTAAGGTAATGATGTAATTCATTTTTCATATTTTTCATATTTCGTGTTTGCAAGCTATAGCGCTACAGTGTGCTACCTTTTCTTCTTGTATGTATATGAGTTGGTGACTCTAGGTTTAGCACCTGTTCACACTGAATCTAAGTTTGGATGTGCCGGTCAGTTTTTTGATAAGCTTCTCTACATCTACCTGATGATCCTGAGGAACATCGGGATCTTCTTGTTTACAGTCCTGTGGAAGAAGAGGATGGGGACATCTCTCTGGTTTTGTCCTCTTACTGGATAGATCTGGAGGAAACACATACAGGGACTGAATTCATTCTTTACATACAGATAATTATAGGCTGTGTGTATTTAGTCCTGTCTATTACATGGTGATGTGAGGGGCTGGGGAACCTCCATCATGACGTCATTGTAGAGATCTTTGTGTCCTTCTAAATTCTCCCACTCCTCCATGGAGAAATAGACAGCGACATCCTGACATCTTATAGGTACCTGACACATACAATGATACCGTCATCCCCCGATCCCTTCATAGCGTTACTGTATAATGTCCCAGCATTCCCAGCAGTGTCACCTCTCCAGTCAGCAGCTCAATCATCTTGTAGGTGAGTTCTAGGATCTTCTGGTCATTGATGTCCTCATGTATCAGGGGGTGAGGTGGAGGCCCCGTGATTGGGCTCAGGGGTCTTCCCCATCCCTCAGACACAGGGTCCTGACAGCGCTCACTAGAGGTCTTCTTCACTACTGTGTAATCCTGGTTATGGAGAGACACATTAATAAATCTCACTACAGACATTTCCAGAGTCCTCACCTCTCCAGTTCTGTCCATCTGTTATTCCCATAGATAAGAATGATGTAATGTGACGTCATCAGAATCTCTCACCTCTCCAGTAAGCCGGAAGAGGATCTCTAGGGTGAGGTGTAATATCCTCTCCGCCATCTTGTCTCTTTCCATATCCATCTTTGATGGGTAAATCCGGAAAATTCTCTTATATAGAAGATCTTCACTGAGAGGATCCGATATTGTAGAGGCCTGAATGAGAAGAAGATGAGCCGATGTAACATCATAAAATCCTGTGTAATAATACAATTACTGGAGATAATAAGGGAAACATATGAGGAGATAGAACGTGTAAATGTTGTATTTTCTAGTCTTATATGGACTTGAACATAAGCTGAATTGCTGACTAAGACATCTCCTCCATGCCCCCAATCACTGACTATGTTACTCACTGCTTCGGCAGCTGATTAGCTGTAGAAATTACAAGTCCGTTAGGACTGACCTGAAAATACAGAGACTGGCGGGGACCCAAACACCAATGGTATTTTTATTATTTTACAGTATTTAGTTTTCTTCTTTACATCTACTAATAAAACCTATATATTTAGGCCACAGACAACAAGCAGTTTCTTCCTCGGAGTCGGCAGCTGAATACGTTCCTCATAGACTCATCTTCCATAACGCTAATTCTCCTCTCATTTACTGACACAGGAATCAGCATTAGTAATACTGCAGGAGATATTCATTACACGTGACAGGAGAAATAACTACTTCATGATGTACAGTGTGCGGGTGGATGGCAGTACTGTGGGAACAATGTACAGTGTGTGGGTGGATGGCGGTACTGTGGGAACAATGTACAGTGTGAGGGTGGATGGCGGTACTGTGGGAACAATGTACAGTGTGCGGGTGGATGGCGGTACTGTGGGAACAATGTACAGTGTGTGGGTGGATGGCGGTACTGTGGGAACAATGTACAGTGTGTGGGTGGATGGCGGTACTGTGGGAACAATGTACAGTGTGTGGGTGGATGGCGGTACTGTGGGAACAATGTACAGTGTGTGGGTGGATGGCGGTACTGTGGGAACAATGTACAGTGTGTGGGTGGATAGCGGTACTGTGGGAACAATGTACAGTGTGTGGGTGGATAGCGGTACTGTGGGAACAATGTACAGTGTGTGGGTGGATGGCGGTACTGTGTGAACAATGTACAGTGTGTGGGTGGATAGCGGTACTGTGGGAACAATGTAGTGTGTGGGTGGATAGCGGTACTGTGGGAACAATGTACAGTGTGTGGGTGGATGGCGGTACTGTGTGAACAATGTACAGTGTGTGGGTGGATGGCGGTACTGTGTGAACAATGTACAGTGTGTGGGTGGATGGCTGTACTGTGGGAACACTATTGCCACAATTTCATCTTGCTGTGGGTCTGGATGCGGTGAATTTTATCCAGTCAACCAATCTACAGGGGCATGCTGCGCTATCAGCTTTGATGGACAGCTCAGCTGCCCAGTCAGATGAAGGCATACTGAGGTGTCAGTGTCTTGAATGACAGTTTAGTAGTACAATTAGTTAGGGTGTTGACTGAGCTCAGGCCCGGGACAGGGGAGTAGGCACCTGCCCAGGGCACTACCTTCTGTCTTCCCGAGGGGGAGCACTTTGAAAGAAAAACAAACTGCCGTCGCACGGTACCTTCTTCCAGCCTTAGACATTAGAGTTCTAATGCCAGGAACTCCAGCAAGACGCAGGACACTTCCAGCCAGCGCCTTTTTGGAGAAGGCACACGTAGGGGATATTGGATGGTGTTATGGAGTGATGTCATTGCATCATCCTGTGTGCTCTTCTGCAAATAACAGAAGAGGAGATGGTGGACTGGAGCCTGGATTAGGAGAGTATAAGTTTTTTTTTAAATGCTTATACTACTGGGGGAATAAACTGAGGAGCTGTGAAGAGGGGGGTATAAACTAAAGGGCTGTGCAAATGGGGGAGGAATAAACTGAGTGGCTGTACTGATGGGGGAATAAACTGAGGAGCTGTGCAGATGGGGGGAACAAGCTGAGGGTCTGTGCAGATGGGGGGAATAAGCTGAGGAGCTGTGAAGAGGGGGGTATAAACTGAGTGGCTGTACTGATGGGGGAATAAACTAAGTGGCTGTACTGATAGGGGAATAAACTGAGGGTCTGTGCAGATGGGTTGGATAAATTGAGGGGCTGTGCAGATGGGAATAAACTGAGAAGCTGTGCTTATGAGAGGAATAAACTGAGGGGCTGTGCAGATAGGGGAAACTGAAAGGATGTGCAGATGGGGGGAATAAGCTGAGAGGCTGTGCAGATGGGGAATAAACTGAGAAGCTGTGCTTATGAGGGGAATAAACTGAGGGGCTGTGCAGATGGGGGAACTGAAAGGATGTGCAGATGGGGGAATAAGCTGAGGGGCTGTGCAGATGGGGAATAAACTGAGAAGCTGTGCTTATGAGGGGAATAAACTGAGGGGCTGTGCAGATGGGGGAACTGAAAGGATGTGCAGATGGGGGAATAAGCTGAGGGGCTGTGCACATGGGGAATAAACTGAGAAGCTGTGCTTATGAGGGGAATAAACTGAGGGGCTGTGCAGATGGGGGAATAAACTGAGAAGCTGTGCTTATGAGGGGAATAAACTGAGGGGCTGTGCAGATGGGGGAAACTGAAAGGATGTGCAGATGGGGGAATAAACTGAGAAGCTGT
This sequence comes from Oophaga sylvatica, assembly GCA_033576555.1. Classification (NCBI taxonomy): domain Eukaryota; kingdom Metazoa; phylum Chordata; class Amphibia; order Anura; family Dendrobatidae; genus Oophaga; species Oophaga sylvatica. Next base: position 4,028,122 of record JARQOD010000003.1, on the reverse strand, counting down.
GCTTATGAGGGGAATAAACTGAGGGGCTGTGCAGATGGGGGAACTGAAAGGATGTGCAGATGGGGAGAAATAAGCTAAGGGGCTGTGCAGATGGGGGAAACTGAAAGGATGTGCAGATGGGGGGAATAAGCTGAGGGGCTGTGTAGATGAGTTGGATAAACTGAGAAGCTGTGCAGATGGGGGAATAAACTGAGAAGCTGTGCAGATGGGGGGGAATAAGCTGAGGGGCTGTGCAGATGGGTTGGATAAACTGAGGGGCTGTGCAGATGGGGGAAAATAAGCTGAGGGGCTGTGCAGATGGGTTGGATAAACTGAGGGGCTGTGCAGAAAAGGGGGAATAAAATGAGGGTCAGTGAAGGAGAAAATAAAATGGGGGCTGCATAGTGGTGCATGAAATGAAGGGCTGTGCAGGGGGACATGAAATAAGAGTTAAGGTGAGGGGCCATGGAATGAGGGGCTGCAAAGTATATGAGGAGCTGTGATGACCATACTGTATATGGGGCTGTGGAGGTCATTATACTGAGGAGGATGTGGTGACCATACTGGATAGGGGGCTGTGGTAAATAACTGTTTGGGGTGATGTTTGTGGGCCATAATATAGTACAGGATGCTGTGGGGACCATAATAGTAGACATGAGAGAGGTTTTGGACATCATACTGGGTAGGGGGGCAGTGTGAGGACTAATTACAGTTCGATGAGGGCAGCATTGTGGGCAGGATGAGGACACAGTATGAAAAGGGGCACAGAAAGGATATGAAGTGGGGCAGTGTGAAATGTAGACACAATATGGAGAGGGGTTAGCATGGTTGAGGACAGTGTGGAAATATAGAAAGTGTAATGGAAAATTAGAGAGGCAGCAGCCATGGTATAGGCCGTGGATCATAAGGGCGGATGGTGTGTTGGTTATATCTGATAATGGTAGACACTGTGGAAGCTATAGACCATAGGAGGATTAGTCAGGTCATAGTATGAACAGATATTTTTATGTAGAGGGCATTTTAATAACACTCTTATTTTTAAGGGCACTGTGTGGGGATGTGCTGCAAAAGATCAAAGGTCTGCAGAGACCAGCTGCGGCTTTGTTTAGTCATCATGTCATCTAGACAAGATGGAGATGAAAAGAAAGACGACTCCAGAGAAGATGTAATCCATAAGATACCTGGATGTAATATTTATTGCATAGGCCGCAGTGTGATGATGGCTCTTAATAACAACTCCAAGTATCTTCTTACCATTTGTAAGTACATACTGGGAGTTGTAGGGTTGTAAATTCATGTGATACAAATGTTTATGGGGTGAATTGATATTACAACTGATTGTAATATCATGGTTCTTGTATACAATTACTCTTCGTTCTGGTCATGTGTTCATATACTTATGGTAGTTCTGGTGACGTATTCATGTACTGATAATGGTTCTGGTGTGTAGAATAATGGAGCCTACGGCACCTACCTCCACCCGCAGAGCCGCACTCTACATAGAGAATAATGGAGCCTCCAGCACTGACCTCCACCTGCAGAGCCGCACTCCACATAGAGAATAATGGAGCCTCCAGCACCTACCTTCACCCGCAGAGCCGCACTCCACATAGAGAATAATGGAGCCTCCAGCACCGACCTCCACCCGCAGAGCCGCACTCCACATAGAGAATAATGGAGCCTCCAGCACCTACCTCCACCCGCAGGGCCGCACTCCACATAGAGAATAATGGAGCCTCCAGCACCGACCTCCACCCGCAGAGCCGCACTCCACATAGAGAATAATGGAGCCTCCAGCACCTACCTCCACCCGCAGAGCCGCACTCCACATAGAGAATAATGGAGCCTACGGCACCGACCTCCACCCGCAGAGCCACACTCCACATAGAGAATAATGGAGCCTCCAGCACCGACCTCCACCCGCAGAGCCGCACTCTACATAGAGAATAATGGAGCCTCCAGCACCTACCTCCACCCGCAGGGCCGCACTCCACATAGAGAATAATGGAGCCTCCAGTGTTCCGACCACGCACCACAATTGTGGATACCAGGGCTATGGGGTACTCGGAGCCGAGCCCATGGAAATCTATGGGAGTTGTCACTGGTAGCTGTGGCTCGGTCCGTGGCCCTGGCGGTCGTGCGATAGGGGATATTTACAGGGGATTTGTAATAGTTCGTGACGCCACCTGCGGTATCTGGTTAATTGAACCAGCGCTGCTATAAGGACTTTCACAGGGGATGTTATGGGGCAGCTTGGTAGTAAGTCTCCCACAGGTGAGACTGGTCCCTGGAAGTCTATGGTGAAGATGCAGGTTGTAGATAATAACTCAGTCGCACACAATGCAGCTTTTTTTCATACCTTTTACTGGTAGATGATTCAAGCAGATCCCGGGGAGCTGGTCGGGGTGGAGAGTGCACATTCGGGTAACAGCTGAGCAGGTTAGAGGCCTCCTTAACTTCAAATGTAGGTGAGTCCAACTTGCCTGAAGCGAAGTTAACTCTGAATCTCCAGCTTTCTCAATAGCTGTACTGCCCGGCCAACGTTGTGGTGGAGCCTTCTAAGTGATGAAACTAAGTCCTTACTTTTGTCGTGCACTTGACTCAAAGTCCCTGTTCCACCTGACTCCGGTTACGTATTGACACTTAGGGCTGCTCTCTGCGACCTGTAGTCCAGATGCCTCCGGTTTTCTTGTTACTAAGCTTGAAACTGTAGCAACGCTTCGGACCCCGGTGTCCGGCAATTTAGTGCAAGTAATCCAATACCTGTAGCACTTCTCTATCTTCTCCACTGTGCCCTTCGCCCTGCTTCCCGCTCTTAACATAAGCACTTGTAGAATACAATGGCGAGGTCAGCTTTCTCTAGGACTCGCTGAGCAGCCCTCAGTATACTCTAAGTCCCGACTGGACTGACACTGAGCTGATCCGTCCGAAGACAGGAAAACAGATTCCACTACTCTCCCTCCTAGGTTGGCTGACCGACTAACCACCTAAGCTACGTGTCACTCCCTCCTATATCTCAGATGGGTGTGTCTGAAAGAGTGAGTGACAGTGAATGAATATCAAGCGTTGCTGTTACCTTCCTGTGCACTCTCCTGGATTTTATGTGTGCCTGCGTAGCTGGGCCACACATCCCCCCTTGGTAAAACACAGCACTCCCGGGCTGTAAAAGAGAAAAAGAAAAACATTTTTGTTTTGCATTAAACAACAACATTTTAACTCTTCCCATCCGGGAGGTACGGATTCTTGAACGTTACAATTTGTACAATAGAAGAAATACAAAAGTATCAAAAGTATCAAAACATTCTCATAATACAAGATACTTGTGGAGGACCCGCACCAAAAACCTCCCACGTGGGTCCTGGGTGGGCTGCAGGACTTCTGAATGCAGACCTCACTCTAGGCCACACCATACGGGTTTTTCTTCAGAGGTAGATAGCAATGGTTTCATGTAAAACCAAGATAATGCACCGAAGCGCAACTATTTACAAAGCAAGTTCTTGGGCTGGCACAGTCCACAGCCTCTCAGTCCATTGGCATGGTTAAGGACACATATATAAATTTTAGAAATCCACATTATAATTTAACTTTCAATTCAACTTTTACTTTACCCAACCAGGGTATTCTATGTGTACTATGTAATCAACACATCTATTATTTAACTTTTCAAATTCTCTTGTACCCAGCCGGGTATTCTATTTTAAATATGTAAACTATGTAATATTCTTGTACATAAAGGACCATAAAGTGCAATTGGCAATTTTCTCTTATTAAACTTTATACATTTCTTGTATGCGGTAAACCCCTGTCTGGGTCCTACCGGTCTTCACTTTTACAACCCTCAATGACGTCTTCCACTCCTGGGGCTGGAACGACGCGATGTTCTTTGGATCTCATAACAAATAGGTCATGGCCCGATATCAGTGTTTGCGTGGCCACTGTCCTTGTGCGAACCATCTGGGACGCAACAGGTGTCTCAGGCGAATATTGGCTTCTCATTAACCCCTTCAAGACCCAGCCTATTTTGACCTCAAAGATCTTGCCATTTTTGCAATTCTGCCCAGTGTCCCTTTATGAGGTAATAACTCAGGAACGCTTCAACGGATCCTAGCGATTCTGAGATTGTTTTTTCGTGACATATTGGGCTTCATGTTAGTGGTAAATTTAGGTCGATAATTTTTGCGTTTATTTGTGAAAAAAATGGAAATTTGGCGAAAATTCTGAAAATTTTGTAATTTTCAAATTTTTAATTTTTATTCTGTTAAACCAGAGAGTTATGTGGCACAAAATAGTTAATAAATAACATTTTCCACATGTCTACTTTACATCAGCACAATTTTGGGAACAACATTTTTTTTTGTTAGGAAGTTATAAGGGTTAAAAGTTGACCAGCGATTTCTCATTTTTACAGCAAAATTTACAAAACCATTTTTTTTAGGGACCACCTCACATTTGAAGTCACTTTGAGGGGTCTATATGGCAGAAAATACCCAAAAGTGACACCTTTATAAAAACTGCACCCCTCAAGCTACTCAAAACTACATTCAAGAAGATTATTAACCCTTCAGGTGCGACACAGGAACTAAAGCAACGTGGAAGGAAAAAATGGACATTTTAATTTTTCCAACAAAAATTTTCTTTTAGCATCAATTTTTTCATTTTTACATGGGCATCAGGATAAAATGGATCCTAAAATTTGTTGGGCAATTTCTCCTGAGTACACAGATACCTCATATGTGGTCATAAACCACTGTATGGGCGCACGGCAGGGCTCAGAAGGGAAGGAGCGCCATTTGACTTTTTGAATGGAAAATATGCTGGAATATTTAGCGGTTGCCATGTCGCATTTGGAGAGTCCCTGTGTGCCTAAACATTGGAGCTCCCCCACAAGTGACCCCATTTTGGAAACTAGACCCCCTAAGGAACTTATCTAGATGCATAGTGAGCACTTTGAACCCCCAGGTGCTTCACAAATTGATCCGTAAAAAAAAGAAAGTACTTTTTTTTCACAAAAATTTTCTTTTAGCCTCAGTTTTTTTCATTTTCACATGGGCAACAGTATAAATTGGATCCTAAAATTTGTTGGGCAATTTCTCCTGAGTACACAGATACCTCATATGTGGTCATAAACCACTGCTTGGGCGCACGGCAGGGCTCAGAAGGGAAGGAGCGCCATTTGACTTTTTGAATAGAAAATATGCTGGAATATTTAGCGGTTGCCATGTCGCATTTGGAGAGTCCCTGTGTGCCTAAACATTGGAGCTCCCCCACAAGTGACCCCATTTTGGAAACTAGACCCCCTAAGGAACTTATCTAGATGCATAGTGAGCACTTTGAACTCCCAGGTGCTTCACAAATTGATCCGTAAATAAAAGAAAGTACTTTTTTTTCACAAAAATTTTCTTTTAGCCTCAGTTTTTTTCATTTTCACATGGGCAACAGTATAAATTGGATCCTAAAATTTGTTGGGCAATTTCTCCTGAGTACACAGATACCTCATATGTGGTCATAAACCACTGTTTGGGCGCACGGCAGGGCTCAGAAGGGAAGGAGCGCCATTTGACTTTTTGAATAGAAAATATGCTGGAATATTTAGCGGTTGCCATGTCGCATTTGGAGAGTCCCTGTGTGCCTAAACATTGGAGCTCCCCCACAAGTGACCCCATTTTGGAAACTAGACCCCCTAAGGAACTTATCTAGATGCATAGTGAGCACTTTGAACCCCCAGGTGCTTCACAAATTGATCCGTAAAAAAAAGAAAGTACTTTTTTTTCACAAAAATTTTCTTTTAGCCTCAGTTTTTTTCATTTTCACATGGGCAACAGTATAAATTGGATCCTAAAATTTGTTGGGCAATTTCTCCTGAGTACACAGATACCTCATATGTGGTCATAAACCACTGTTTGGGCGCACTGCAGGGCTCAGAAGGGAAGGAGCGCCATTTGACTTTTTGAATGGAAAATATGCTGGAATATTTAGCGGTTGCCATGTCGCATTTGGAGAGTTCCTGTGTGCCTAAACATTGGAGCTCCCCCACAAGTGACCCCATTTTGGAAACTAGACGCCTTAAGGAACTTATCTAGATGCATAGTGAGCACTTTGAACCCCCAGGTGCTTCACAGAAGTTTATAACGCAGAGCCGCGAAAATAAAAAATCATTTTTTTTTCTCAAAAAATGATTTTTTAGCCCACTGTTTTTTATTTTCACAATGGTTACAGGAGAAATTGGACCTCAAAAGTTGTTGTCCAGTTTCTCCTGAGTACGCTAGTACCCCATATGTGAGGGGGAACCACTGTTTGGGCACACGTCAGGGCTCGGAAGGGATGTAGTGACGATTTGAAATGCCGACTTGATGGAATGGTCTGCGGGCATCTTGTTACGTTTGCAGAGCCCCTGATGTGCCTAAACAGTAGAAACTCCCCACAAGTGACCCCATTTTGGAAACTAGACCCGGCAAAGAACTTATCTAGATGTGTGGTGAGCACTTTGAACCCCCAAGGGCTACACAGAAGTTTATAACGCCCGGGCATGAAAATAAAAAAATCATATTTTTTCCACAATCAGGATCTTTTAGTCCCCAATTTTTTTATTTTCCCAAGGGTAACATGAGAAATTAGACCCCAAAAGTTGTTGTCCAATTTGTCCTGAGTATGCTGATATCCCATATGTGGGAGAAAACTACTGTATGGGCACACGTCGGGGCTCGGATGGGAAGTAGCGACGTTTTGAAATGCCCACTTGATGGAATGGTCTTCGGGCGTCATGTTACGTTTGCAGAGTCCCTGATGTGCCTAAACAGTAGAAACTCCCCACAAGTGACCCCATTTTGGAAACTAGATCCCCCAAGGAACTCCTATAGATGTGTGATAAGCACTTTGAATCTCCAAGTCCTTCACAGAAGTTTATAACGCAGAGCCGTGAAAATATAAAATCATTTTTTTTCCACAAAAATAATTTTTAGTCCCCAATTTTTTTTCCCAATGTTAACAGGAGAAATTAGAACCCCCAAAGTTGTTGTGCAATTTTTCCCGAGTACGCTGATACCCCATATGTGGGGATAAACCACTGTTTGGGCATACGTCGGGGCTTGGAATAAAGGGAGCACTGTTTGACTTTTTGAACGCAAAATTTGCAGGAATCAATGGTGGCTCCATGTCGCGTATGGAGACCCCCTGATGTGCCTAAATAGTGGAAACCCCTCAATTCTAACTCCAACCCTAACCCCAACACACCCCTAACCCCAACCCTAACCCCTACACACACCTAACCCTAATACAAACCCTAATCATAACCCTAACCCCAACACACCCCTAACCCTAATCCCAACTCTAACCATAAACCTAACTACAAGCCTAACCCTAATTCCAACCCTAACCCTAATTCCAACCCTAACCCAAATTCCAACCCTAACCGTAATTCTAACCTTAACCCTAATGCTAACCCTAACCCTAGTTCTAACCCTAAGGCTGGGTTCATATTGCGTTTTACCAGCCCGTTCAACACGTAGCGGTGACCGGCTGGTAACGGTATAGCATAACGCGATCGCGTTATGCTATACCCGCTAGCGCAGATGAATCAGCAGATAATCAGCCGCGGATCCGCAGCAAAATCCGCCGCGGATCTGCAGCGAATCAGCAGCGAAATCCGCCGCGGATCAGCAGCGAAATCAGCCGCGGATCAGCAGCAAAATCCGCCGCGTATCAGCAGCGAAATCAGCCGCGGATCAGTAGCGAAATCAGCCGCGGATCAGCAGCGAAATCCGCTGCGGATCCGCAGCGAATCAGCAGCAAAATCAGTCGCGGATCAGCAGCGAAATCCGCCGTGGATCAGCAGCAAAATCAGCCGCGGATCCGCAGCGAATCAGCAGCGAAATCCGCCGCGGATCAGCAGCGAAATCCGCCGCGGATCAGCAGCGAAATCAGCCGGATCAGCAGCGAAATCAGCCGCGGATCAGCAGCGAAATCAGCCGCGGATCAGCAGCGAAATCAGCCGCGGATCAGCAGCGAAATCACCGCGGATCAGCAGCGAAATCAGCGCGGATCAGCAGCGAAATCAGCCGCGGATCAGCAGCGAAATCAGCGCGGATTCGCAGCGAATCAGCAGCAAAATCAGTCGGGGATCAGCAGCGAAATCCGCCGCGAATCAGCAGCGAAATCCGCCGCGGATCAGCAGCGAAATAGCAGCGAAATCAGCCGCGGATCAGCAGCGAAATCCGCTGCGGATTCGCAGCGAATCAGCAGCAAAATCAGTCGGGATCAGCAGCGAAATCCGCGCGAATCAGCAGCGAAATCGCGCGGATCCGCGCGAATCAGCAGCGAAATCGCGCGAATCCGCAGAATCCCGCGGATCAGCAGCGAAATCAGCCGCGGATCAGCAGCGAAATCAGCCGCGGATCAGCAGCGAAATCCGCCGCGGATCCGCAGCGAAATCAGCCGCGGATCAGCAGCGAAATCAGCCGCGGATCAGCAGCGAAATCAGCCGCGGATCAGCAGCGAAATCAGCCGCGGATCAGCAGCGAAATCCGCTGCGGATCCGCAGCGAATCAGCAGCAAAATCAGCCGCGGATCAGCAGCGAAATCCGCTGCGGATCCGCAGCGAATCAGCAGCAAAATCAGTCGTGGATCAGCAACGAAATCCGCCGCGGATCCGCAGCGAAATCCGCAGCGGATCAGCAGCGAAATCCGCCGCGGATCAGCAGCAAAATCCGCCGCGATTCAGCAGCGAAATCAGCCGCGGATCAGCCGCGGATCAGCAGCGAAATCCGCCGCGGATCAGCAGCAAAATCAGTCGCGGATCCGCAGCGAAATCAGTCGCGGATCCGCAGCGAAATCAGTTGCGGATCCGCAGCGAAATCTGCCGCGGATCAGCAGCGAAATCAGCCGCGGATTAGCAGCGAAATCAGCCGCGGATCAGCAGCGAAATCCGCCGCGGATCCGCAGCGAAATCCGCCGCGGATCCGCAGCGAAATCCGCCACACGTTGCGGATTTTGCTGCGGATCCGCGGCGTATTTTGCTGCGGATCCGCGGCGGATTTCGCTGATTTGCGGCGGATATCGCTGCGCATCCGCGGCTGATTTCGCTGCTGATCCGCCGCAGATCAGCAGCGAAATCCGCCGCGGATCCGCAGCAAAATACGCCGCGGATCCGCAGCAAAATCCGCAACGTGTGCACAGGGCCTAATAGGAAAAAAAAAAAAAAAATCTTTATTTTTTTTATTTGTCCCTACCTATGATAAAGGGGGGGGTTCATTTACTTTTTTTTATTTTGATCACTGTGACAGTTTATCACAGTGATCAAAATAAATTTTTGGACACTGGGGGGCGCACTGCGCATGCGCCGGCCGGCGGGCGCACTGCGCATGCGCCCGCCATTTTCCAAGATGGCGGCGCCCATGAAGAGGCCCGGGCGGACGCCGGGACCGATCCAGGGACATCGGTGGATCGGGAGAGGTGAGTAGGGTGGTCGGAAGGTTAGGGGGGGGGATCGGAAGGTGGGGGCACCGGAGCAAAGGAGGAGGGGAGCTGTTAGTGACGGCGGTGACCGATCGCTGCCATCTTTCGGTGGCGGCGGCCGATCGCCGCCGTGACTCGGTGTGGGGGGGTCAGGTCTCGGTGTCCAGCCATGGCAGATGCTATTGCAGCATCGGCCATGGCTGGATTGTAATATTTCACCAATTAAATTGGTGAAATATTACAGATTGCTCTGATTGGCTGTTTCACTTTTAACAGCCAATCAGAGCGATCGTGGCCACGGTGGGGTTAAGCCAACCCCCCTGTGGTGAAGCACAAAGGGTCCTGTAACTGCGGGTCGGGAGACCTTTGAGTGACCCCGGTCTCCCGGCCCGCAGGGACGAGATCCTTTCATGACGCAGGGTATGCGTCATAGGTCGGAATGGCACCGACTTTCATGACGCATACGCTGTGTCAAAGGTCGGGAAGGGGTTAAAGATGCAGGCTTAGGCTGCGATTTAACTGTGGTCGCATCATCCGGTTGCGATACAGAATGAGTCGCAGTTTGCGTTGCGGGATACCTCTCTGATTGCGATGCAGGGGGCGATGCCGGGTAAGTCGCCTGTTGCGATGTAGAGCAAGTCGCAGATTGCGATTTAGGGGGCGATGTCGGGGCACGGCCTGGTGCGGTGCTGTTACCTTCCTGTGCACTCTCCTGGATTTTATGTGTGCCTGCGTAGCTGGGCCACACACCAGCACCGACCTCCACCCGCAGAGCCGCACTCCACATAGAGAATAATGGAGCCTCCAGCACCTACCTCCACCCGCAGAGCCGCACTCCACATAGAGAATAATGGAGCCCCCAGCATCTACCTCCACCCGCAGAGCCGCACTCCACATAGAGAATAATGGAGCCTCCAGCACCGACCTCCACTCGCAGAGTCACACTCCACATAGAGAATAATGGAGCCTCCAGCATCTACCTCCACCCGCAGAGCCACACTCCACATAGAGAATAATGGAGCCTCCGGCACCGACCTCCACCCGCAGAGCCGCACTCCACATAGAGAATAATGGAGCCTCCAGCACCGACCTCCACTCGCAGAGCCGCACTCCACATAGAGAATAATGGAGCCTCCAGCACTGACCTCCACCCGCAGAGCCGCACTCCACATAGAGAACAATGGAGCCTCCAGCACCTACCTCCACCCGCAGAGCCGCACTCCACATAGAGAATAATGGAGCCTCCAGCACCTACCTCCACCCGCAGAGCCGCACTCCACATAAAGAATAATGGAGCCTCCAGCACTGACCTCCACCCGCAGAGCCGCACTCCACATAGAGAATAATGGAGCCTCCGGCACCTACCTCCACCCGCAGAGCCGCACTCCACATAGAGAATAATGGAGCCTCCAGCACCTACCTCCACCCGCAGAGCCGCACTCCACATAGAGAATAATGGAGCCTCCAGCACCGACCTCCACCCGCAGAGCCGCACTCCACATAGAGAATAATGGAGCCTCCAGCACCGACCTCCACCCGCAGAGCCGCACTCCACATAGAGAATAATGGAGCCTCCAGCACCGACCTCCACCCGCAGAGCCGCACTCCACATAGAGAATAATGGAGCCTCCAGCACCGACCTCCACCCGCAGAGCCGCACTCCACATAGAGAATAATAGAGCCTCCAGCACCTACCTCCACCCGCAGAGCCGCACTCCACATAGAGAATAATGGAGCCTCCAGCACCTACCTCCACCCGCAGAGCCACACTCCACATAGAGAATGATGGAACCTCCAGCACCGACCTCCACCTGCAGAGCCGCACTCCACATAGAGAATGATGGAACCTCCAGCACCGACCTCCACCCGCAGAGCCGCACTCCACATAGTGAATGATGGAACCTCCAGCACCGACCTCCACCCGCAGAGCCGCACTCCACATAGAGAATAATGGAGCCTCCAGCACCGACCTCCACCCGCAGAGCCACACTCCACATAGAGAATAATGGAGCCTCCAGCACCTACCTCCACCCGCAGAGCCGCACTCCACATAGAGAATAATGGAGCCTCCAGCACCTACCTCCACCCGCAGAGCCGCACTCCACATAGAGAATAATGGAGCCTCCAGCACCGACCTCCACCCGCAGAGCCGCACTCCACATAGAGAAAAATGGAGCCTCCAGCACCTACCTCCACCCGCAGAGCCGCACTCCACATAGAGAATAATGGAGCCTCCAGCACCTACCTCCACCCACAGAGCCACACTCCACATAGAGAATAATGGAGCCTCCAGCACCGACCTCCACCCGCAGAGCCGCACTCCACATAGAGAATAATGGAGCCTCCAGCACCTACCTCCACCCGCAGAGCCGCACTCCACATAGAGAATAATGGAGCCTCCAGCACCGACCTCCACCCGCAGAGCCGCACTCCACATAGAGAATAATGGAGCCTCCAGCACCGACCTCCACCCGCAGAGCCGCACTCCACATAGAGAATAATGGAGCCTCCAGCACCGACCTCCACCCGCAGAGCCACACTCCACAAATATGGCTGCTCTGTGATGTGATGAGGTCACAGGAGGGGAGGAGTCAGGGGTCACATGATCAGGGGCCTCAGTGTATGAACTCTTTTATTATAAATTATAAACAATACATCATAATAAATAATAAACTGTACAGAAATAAAACAGCTAAAATAAGTAACAGAAACAAAAGAAACCAGCTTCAAATAAACTAAAATGTCCAGAGTCCTTCGTCCTTCCAAAGCTATTGCAGCTTCCACAGGAACATTATCCCTTACCTAAAATTAAATATAAAACATAAAGAAACATGCACACACACTGACACTCACTCACACACCCCAAAAGAAAGGAAAAAGGCCTCACCTGGCCATACATACAACTTGACTACTATATACACAATAAGACATGCACAAAATTATTTTTTTTCCTATTTTTTTTCTTTTTTCCCCCACCACACCACAGGTCCATGAGTTCATGCCCTTTTCACAGCAAGCTTGACGGGTCCATGAAAGTTTATGCCCTTAGAAATTTACAACCCTCGGGTCCATGGCAAGTTCCATGCCCTCCCCCCACACAAAAACCCCCACCCAACCTAAGCTATACCCACCAAACATATAACTATTTACACTTATATAAAATACATAACATTAACAGACCTACCACACAAGAACACTACATTACATTACTTTAAACACAACATTCTAAACATTTATAGACATTAACTCTATACACTGACCACATAACTTTAAGGCCCAAGTTCAGCGCCTGCAAGCCCAATATCCATTATTTCCTGAATTTACAAAACAAATAGCTAAGTGTGCCACACACCAGCCCACCACCGGGAAACTGGAGTCCTAAGAGGCCCCATCCCTAACCACCAACACACGCACCCTGTCCCTCACCAACTAAATCTGTCCCTAAAAGAAAAGAAACTGACCCTAACTATCCCTACCTGTCCCTACCTGTCCCTACTCTACCTAGCTTATCATAACTATCTAGCTATCCCTAAACTGGCCCTCCCTGTCCCTATCTGTCGCTACTTTTCTCTCCCTCAACACCCACACCACCTTATCTTACCCTACCATCAATCTCACACAGACCAGCTCTCCCTAGGGCACGTTAAAGGAGAAACCCCTCCAAAGCTAAGAGGCCTTCCTCGCACCCAGCCTCTCGAACTCCAAAGAGCGCACCTTCCCCAGGTCACCCAAGATGTTTCTAACCACCTCATCCCGGGGGAGGACTTTCCGCTGCGTGGAAGCTAAACTTCGTGCATTCTAAGTGTGGAACCTAATGACTATGTAGAGCCCAGCTGCGCTTGGAATCTCATTTCCCAGAGGGATGCACCGAAGGTAATGACCACTAGAGGACCCAATATGCATACACACATCTTCACCAATCCCTAGAGCCACCAGAGGGAGCATTTTTAGAGTATATAAGGATGGTGAAGCCACAGAGGTGAGTTCAGTTATCTCTGAGAGTAGTCTGAGGGCTGCAGCCTGTAGTGTCACCTCAGAAAGTTGAGAAGAGAGTTGTTAGTTCTCTTGGAGAGAAGTGAGTAGAGAGTTAGCTCTAGGAGCGAGCACAGATCAGTTAGTCTGCAAAGCCAGGTGCAGGACAGACGGTGAAGAATGATAGCAGCTCCAGGCAGAGCTAGGAAGTAAGAAGAAAGAGAGAGAGAACAGCTATGTAAGAAAGAACCTGAAGTCTGCAGCTTGAAGCTTAGTTCACACGTGTGGAGGCTAGTACAAGTGGAAAGAAAGCCACTCCAGCCCAGTCAGAACTGAGTTAACCGAGTGCAGTTCAGTGAGAAAGCGTGCCGACGCTTTGAGAGCGGTGAAGAAAGGAAAGAAGCAGTCCACCATCTGCTAGTGTGTTTATGTGAGGGTCGAGTAGGACGAAAGGCGAGTGGAAGATAAGAAGGGAGTAACAGAGGTGGAAATAGCATTGATAGCTTACCTCTACTCTGATTAACCGGACACCGGGTCCGAACTTGCTGGATTCTTCACGACCAGTAGGAGATACCGGAGATCCTGGAGTACTTCAAGTTCCAGGAGCCCATGAGTGTTGATACGTAACTGGGTCAGGAAGACAGGAGTCTGGTCGGCCACCCATTAGAGACTGTGTTCTTTCCAATAGAAAGCCCTACACAAAGTTAGCCGGGTGTAAAGTTGAAGACAGAGTTAGGCCTCGTTTCATACAGGTGAGAGACTCACATTATAGAAGTAAGGAGGCCCTACACCTACTCAGTGGGAAGAACTGGACGTGTATCCTTCACCCTGCCAGCACCCCGGGACGTGCCTGCAATTCCATCAGTAAAGGTACAGAAAGAGACTTTCGTGTGTGTGTCTACCTTATTACTCCTACTGCTGAACTCCCCTCCTCCATCCTATACCCCTACACTCCGTTTACCCTGAAGGACCCCAGCCTTGCCTGTGGAAGGCTTAACACCTTGCTGCCCAACACCAACCCTTCAGCGGATCTGCATAGCAGCGCTGGTCACCCTGACCAGGTACCACAGGTGGCATCACGAACATCCTACAAAAACTTTAATCCCCTGTAAATATCCCCCCTTTTCAGTGAGCGCCCAGGGCCACGGACCGAGCTGTGTCGCCGTGACATCCCCCAAAGAAGTTAACGGGCTCGGTGCCGAGTACCCCACAGGCCCTGACGTGCGACTCAACTACACTAACCAGGAATAAAGTGCTCCGTTCTCGGCCACCCAGGGATCTGAATGCCCCATAAGCCCACTCCGGATAAGAAAGGGTCGCCAGCCTAGGCCAGCCTATGGAAGCACCCACCCTGTTGTAGACCCCTGTATTAAAGGGACACTGAAGGAGGAAGTGTCCTGGAGATCAAAACTAGGATCTCCCCCTCCCAGCCAGAGACTTTCGCACTTTTCCTGGTTGATCATGGACCCGGACGCCTCCGAGTAGCGCTCGACCTCAGACATGACCCAATCCGCCTCCTCTCTTAAGGACACAAAGAGGGAGACGTCGTCAGCGTACGCTACCACCCTCAGAGTGGCCCCCGGCTCCGCCCGGTCCATCCCGACTCCCAACAACGGTCCACGATCTACCCTCCTCAAGAAAGGATCGATCGCGAACACGTATAAAAGTGGGCTCAGAGGACAACCCTGGCGGACCCCGGAACTCACCTCAAAAGGGTGACCAACCCAAACGTTCACGAGTGGAAAAGTCTCAGCCCCTGGTATAAGGTCTCTAACCAATTTACAAACCTCCCAGGCAGACCGTACCTCAAAAGGACAGACCAGAGGTACTCGTTACTCACCCGTTCAAAGGCCTTCGCTTGATCTAAGGACAGCAAGTACCCTTCCAGTGACCCGCCCTGCCCTGCTCCACTGCCTCTCGGACATCGAGCACAGCACTAAAAGTACTGCGGCCTGGAACAGAGCACTGCTGAGCCCCCGAAAGGAGCCGGGGTGCAAACTTCACCAGCCGATTAAACAGCACCTTTGCCAGAACTTTCCGGTCCACATTGAGAAGCGCTATGGGATGCCAATTCTCAATATGGGACGAGTCCTTACCCTTTGATAGGATAATCAGGGCTGACCTCCTCATTGAGCTGGGAAGAGCGCCCGAGGAAAGGCACTCATTAAACACCTCAGTCAAGAGGGGGACCAAGGAGTCCCTAAAGGTCTTGTAAAACTCGGATGTTAAGCCATCCGGACCTGGCGAATTATTGGGCCGAAGCCCATCAATGGCCAGTCTCACTTCCTCTTCCCTGATTGCCTCTACCAAAACATCAAGAGAGGGGTCATCTCCTGGCTCAGGAATGGTCTCAGCCAGGAAAGCCGACATCCCGTCTCGATCCAGATCCCTCTTTCCCAAGAGGCATGAGTAAAAGGATCTGACCACCTCCAGGATCCCCGATTTGGATCGGTTCAGGGAACCCGTACTGTCGATAAGTCCTGTCACCATCTTACAATTCACTGACATCTTACAGTATCTGTAAGGGTAGGGCGAGCGGTAACTCCCGAAATCCCTCTCATAAACCAAAGATGTGTGCCTATCATACTGACACCTCCTGAGCAAAGACTTCACCCTGGAGATCTCACGGTCACCCCCAGTCGAGACGAGCTGCTCGAGTTTCCTCCTCAAGGCCTGATACAAGCGGTGCCTTTTCAGACTCTTGAGGCTCGAGAGCTGAAGGAAGAACCCCGCCACCCTCTCTTTGAAGATCTCCCACCACTCAGACTTACTGCTACAGAGATCCAAAAGCGGTACCTGGCTCTGAAGAAATTCTTCAAAGGACTGTCTCACTTCCGCTTCTTCCAAGAGGGATGAATTCAGCTTCCACAGCCCTCTTCCCATCCGGGGGGTCTCTGTAACATTCAGAGAAAAGAAAATTAAACAGTGATCAGAGAATTCCACCTCAACGGCGGACACTGCAGAAAAGATGGCATCCTCCTTCAAAAAAAACCTATTTATCCTAGACCTACAGCTACCTCTATGAAAGGTGAAACCCCGTGACCTGGGGTGTGCCGGATGTGGACATCCACCAGGTGAGCTTCGCTAGCTATACTATTTAATGCTGTACTATCATAAGCCAGGTGGCCTCCGGGACCCCCCCTATCAAAGGATCTCGTAATAGTGTTAAAATCCCCAAAGAAGACCACTTGCCAGCTCGTAAAAAGAAAGGGCTTAATCTTCATGAAGAGACATTTACGGTCCCACCTGGATTGTGGACCATAGATGTTTATGAGCCGAAGCTCCTGTCCCCTCATGAAAACGTCTAAGACCAGGCATCTCCCCATTTCTATCTCAATAACCCGTTGGCATTCCACCTCCGCGGTCTTAAAAAGGACCGCCACCCCGCTTTACGGCTCGGCCGCAAGAGACCAGTATGAGGGCCCACACCTCCACTCCCTCCTAGCTTTATGGATGGCCCCCATGTCTGTTAGTTTGGTCTCTTGCAAAAACAAAATTTCAGCCTCAAATAGGGTGAAAAAATCAAAGGTCGCAAATCTGGCCGCATCTGACTTAATACTGGCGACATTAATGGACGCCAGAGTCAACGGGGTGAGTTCTGCCATCATGGGTGATTGGGTTAGATGGCCTTCTTCTTCCCCACCCCATCTTCCCCATCTTTCCCCTCCAAAGAGGGGTCTGATCCCTTCCGTTTTAGGGAAGACGAGGTATCCATCCCCATGGTCTCCTTGCCTCCGGGCTCCAGGTCTGTCTAACCCCAGAGGAAACAGCGTCCCCTGGGGGACGGACTTCGCCATCCCCTGAAGGTCCCCCAGATGCCGCCCCCGGCCCCTCGCCCCCAACCTCCATCTCAGCAGGGTCTTCGAGGGCTTGGTACTGGTTGGAGAGGGCGATCAGATAGGGGGCCGGTGAGCCATTCCGTTGGCATACTTACGGTCGGGGGAGGAGGTTTGGAAGGCTTAACCACCTTCTTCTGGTACGCTTTTTATCACCCCTCTCTACTGTAGGCTGATCCGTGACCACCTCATCCACACTTTCATATTGGGAGGAGTTGTCGGAGTCAGTCAGGTTTTCCTCCCTCTCCATCCTCCTGATCTCCTCGCATACCTCTTCCTCCCCCGGCGTCTCAGAGACACCGGCCACCGGCCTAGAGGGGGGGCAGGCATCACGCCAGTTGCCTGGGGCTCTCCCCGCCCCTCAACCCCGTGGCGCTTTTCCTGTCTCCCCTGGTAGGAGGGACCTCTATTGGCCTTGTCCTTCCTCACTGGCCCCTTAGCCCCTCTCCCGCCACCACCACAGCAGAGGTCGCGCCGCCAGGGGTTGCCCCCTCACGGTCTCCCTCCACCGGGCCTGAAGCGGCATTGGTAAAGGAGCTAGGGCAGCGGCTATACGGGTGACCTCGGTCACCACACAGGTGGCACCGAATGTCCTTGCAATATGCGGCGAAATGACCCACCCCACCACACAAGGCACATTTCTGCACCTTGCAGCTTGCGCTGAAGTGGCGGGGATCACCGCACTTCTGGCAGACCTTCGGCTGCCCCTGGTAGAAGACCAGGATCCTGTCCCTCCCTAGGAACGCCGAGGAAGGGATGTGGGTGACGGTACCCCCTGAGACCTTCAACTTCATCATGAAGGTCCAGCCCCCTGACCAGTTACCGAACTCGTACCGATTTTTTTTGGGGACATCCGTGACTTCCCCATAACGGGAAAGCCACGTCATGATGTCAACGCCAGAGAGTGACTCGTGACAAGTCACCACGGTCACTCTGTTAACGGCATTTTGGCGAGACATCGCCTGTACGGCGAAGTCTCGCCATCCGGGCTCCCCTTCACCAGCTCGTAATTCGACCAGAAGAGCTCTAGCCCCTCCGGCCGGACAAAACTGATGTCGAAGAATAGTGTGGCCGAGAGATGGATCAGGGCAAAGATGTCCGTCGCCCTGAAGCCCTTCTTCAGGAGGAGCTCCACCACCCTACTCCTGGGTGGGCAAGCTTCACCGCCCCTCCAACGAAGACGGACCACATTCCTCCTGGCCGGCCCTTTCCCGGCTGTCGGGAGAGACCAAATGGTTTCCCCCTCCCTTCTATCTTGGAAGGTGGCCAGGCCATGTCTCTCCAACTAGAAAGACAGGTCCACCTCTCTTCCCTCTACATTGACCGACCGCTCTCCTTTTTTAAGGGCCTCCAGAAAACAGCGGTGCAAAACGCTGTCCCCAGAGTCCGGAGGCAAGGAGACCCCCCCGAGAAAACCCGGAGCCCCAGCTATGACCCCTGCAAAAGTACGGGGTCTCACGGCTGGGGGGCAAGATGGGCCAGCCCCTCCCTCACCGCCCGTGCTCCCACTTACACCAACACTCACTCCCTCCGCATTCACTCCCACATCCATTCCCATATCCCTGTCACTCATGTCACTCACCTCACTCATACCATTCACCTCAGCCAATTCTTCAAAAATATCAGTGTTATTTTATTTGCAGATTCGTTTTTTACCTGCTGGGGGCCCTGGCTGATCGGTGCTCTGCCCCGCATTGTTTTTGCCCAGGAGTGCTGCCGTCCCTTTAAGAGCCTTAGAACAGAGCCCACTCGGTAAGCTCTGCCTGGGCTCAGGAGCAGCAGCACTTCCTGGGCTCTCTGGATCCATTTTTTTTGTTGTTGTCATGCTTGGGGCAGGGCCGGGCTCTGCCTCTGTACCCTGCCCCCCACTGGAGACCTGCGCTGGCCTCTCTTGGGGCACCGGAGCCCCCGCACCACCAGATGGAGGTAAGTGGGCTGGGGACCCCGGCAACCCCTTGCCAGCTTTCTCAGACATGATTTTTGTGGGCGAGACAGAAGGCAGCGGGCCCACCGAGGCCACGCCCCCCGCTGGTCACGGCCATGGCAGGTAGAGCGAAGGCCCGAAAGGCCACGCCCCCCCACCAGCCACGAGCACAGCGAGTGGAGCTGCGGCTGCCGAGGCCACGCCCCCCGCCAGCCGCAGTCATAGCGGGTGGAGCAGTAGCCCCCAAGGCTACGCCCCCCCGCCAGACGCGACAGTAGCGGATGGGACAGGGGCCGCGGAGGGCACGCCCCCTCGCAGGCCACCACCGCCCTATTGTACCCACCACTCGCTTTTGGCAAGGTCGGCCACTCCCCCTCGGCGTCCAGTGGCAGCGGGGCCCCCGGCGCGGACCCCTTATTGGATCTACGCGCAGAGGACCCTGACCCTGCCGCGGACACCACCAGGGGAGTGACCAACAACTTGCATTTTCTTTACTTGCTGCCTTACGGCAGACTCCGCCCCCTTTCTAGGTCTTTGGACCCCCAAAAGTGATCCAGTCTTAGCGGATCCGCGTATTGTGGGCCCAGAGACACCAGTTCTCGCCGCTGGAGATGCGGCCCTGGCTGTAAAGACTCCAGGTGCCGGGCCAGCCCCCCCTGCCACAGAGGACTGGGCCCGAGCACCACCACCATCAACAATACCGGCACCAACACTCTCCATATCACTGCCCGAGTCCGAGCTGCCACCACTAGGCATTGCACCCAGACCCGGGCAGACTCTCCTCTCCCCGCTCCATTGCTGCGGACCCACCATAGGGCCCGAGCTGGGGTGGGTAGCGGGTTCCACACAACGGGACAGAGGGGCCCCAGGAAGGGGGTCATAGACGAATTTGTCTATGGTGGTGACCTTGGCTTTTTTTTCCTTTTCTTCCCCTTCCCGGTTGCCCCATCCTCGCAGATCTCATCCCCAAACAACAGCTCGCCAAACCGTGCTGGGGACTCGATCTGCCTCACTTGTTGCAGGATGAGGCAGCCCCCTCACTGCTGCTACCACTCCCTCCATCCTCCCCCTCGCTCCCATTTTCCTCCGAATTACTGGAGTCCGGTGGGAGGGCCACTTGCTCGGGGGCTATCCCGCTGCATGATACCTGGGCGTTTACACTTACCAGGTCTTCAGGTGGGACTGGCGCAGATGCCTCACAGCTGCCGTCTTCCTCCTTCTCCTCCTCCACCTGGCTGGGGCCTCCTGACCCCCCAGGAGACCCACCGGTCAGGGCCCTGAACCGGTCATCGTTCTTTAGCTTCTCCTCAAAGGGGCCGCTTCCCGCCGGGATCTCTGCCCTCCATTGTTCCAGAGCTTTAATGGACCCCTACAGCCTCTCCACTGTGGCGGAGTCCTCTGCTCTCCTTGTTCTTTGCGATCACGCATGCTCCCTTCAACTCCTCCCGGAGTCTCCTCAGCTGTTTGGTAGCCTCCTCGTATTCGCAGAGGTGCGCGTGGATGCGGGAGCCATAGGTGGTGACAGGCTCCCCCCTTGGAGCCCCAGATGTTGGGGGGCTCCACCGCCACACTTCCGCTGGCCGCCTCTCCTCCGGGAGGAGGAACCGCCACGGTCCCGGCCTCAGGGGTCTTGGTCTCTGGGGTCTTGCGGCCCCTCGAGGGCTTTTTCCTCGCCATCCTCCCTGGGACTGGCTAGATGGTATGGCCTCCTGATGGTAGATGAGGCCTCCCACCCCCAGCCGGCTTGCCGGGGGGTGGGAGCCAGGGGCACAGCCCTGGAGCTCAATCCCAGGGATAAGTCTCTCTCTGGGAAGGGGCAGGCAGGTAGCCCAGTCCTGTAGAATGTAAGCCCGAAAGGGCAGGGTCCTCTCCCCTCTGTATCAGTCTGTGATTGTTAGTTTGTTTACTGTAAGTGATACCTGTAATTTGTATGTAACCCCTTCTCATGTACAGCACCATGGAATCAATGGTGCTATAGAAATAAATATTAATAATAATAATAAAATAGCCCAGGGAAAAAAAATCCTCCCTTCCCAGGAGTTCTCTCCAGGCAGCTGCAGACACACAGGAACACACGGCTAGCTCCGCCTCTTCCTGTATGCAGGACACTGCTGTGCTGGTTGTCATGGTGCTGGATGAGGGGAAGTTTATGTGTGGGGTCAGGAGGGGTTTGCAGTGTGGATATAGCAGAGCTGTGTGTGTACGAGATGTACGGAGCGGAGCCGTGTGTGTACAAGGTGTACGGAGTGGAGCCGCGTGTGTATGTGGTGTACGGAGCGGAGCGATGTGTGTGTATGAAGTGTGTATGGAACAGAGCCATGCGCACGTGATGTGTACTGAGCGGAGCCATGAACGCACGATGTGTATGGAGAGGAGCTGTGCGTGCGATGTGTACGACGTGCATATGGGGCCAGGAATGAGACACAGGGGGCCAGGAATGGGACACAGGGGACCAGGAATGAGACTTAAGGTGTCACGGGTTTACCGCGACAGAGAGGAGCCAGAACGACGCAGCGTCTGTTTTCTCCTACACCGTCACTGATTAGAAACTCTTCACCTGGAAGCTTTCCTGCAGTGTTCACTCCCATTTTCTATATAATCTGCGCACTGGCTAGCACTCATTGCCAGAGCAAGCTTATGCTGCGTGGCTGGAGGTTGTTATTGATGGTTATTAAAGTAGGCGGTTGGTGGCTTTATCTGTGACTGTTGCTGGGTTTTGAGTGTGTGATAATTCCCCTTCTTCTATTTTGGTTTAACCCCATCCTTCACTCCCCAGTTCATCTCTCTGTTATTTGTGTTAGTGTATTTCTATGTTTGGTATTTTTTTCATTACTCCTGTTTGTATTACCTTGTTTGTCTACGGTACACCACTACTCTCCTCTTCCCTGGGTGGGAGAAGGGTACAGACTGAGGAAGGATTCAGGAACTAAGGCAAGGTACGTGGCACCAGCGTTTTTACCATCAGAAGTAATCCGGGGAACAGGGAGAGCTATGGCGCCCCTAGCGTTAGTGACAGGAAAGGAGCTCCTGGTCCCTGGACACCTGACAACGGAGCTGTGACACATGGAGCCAGGAATGAGAAACAGGGGCCAGGAATAAGATAAAGGTACCAGGAATGAGAAACACTGGGCCAGCGGAAACTTTGGAACTGGCCAACTAAGGGATTTAATTCTAGAAGGGGAGTTTGATAATGTGGCGGTACTTAATGGTGTTGCTCAAGAGTGTGACACCCGATACCCGTACTTCGCTGTAAATGGGAATTACTATATCGGGTCAATAAGCTGATAGGGGAGGTAACTGAACAGTTCTGGTGCCAGGGACATACAGACGCAAGGTGTTAGACATGGCCCATACAGTGGTCATCTGGGCGTTGAAAAAACCCAGGATGGGATCCTCCAGAGGTTGTTTCGGCTCGATTGTCATCAAGAAATCATAAATTATTGTAGGCCATGTCCCAACTGCCAGCTGACCTCCCCAGTAGCTCACTTCCATAGCCCCATAGTGCCGTTGCCTATCATTGAGGTGCTATTTGATCTCATAGCCATGGATCTGGTGGGACCCCTCGTCACGTCTGTCAGAGGGTATCAGTACATCCTGGTGGTACTGGACTTTCCTAAATGGTACCAGGAGACCATACCACTACGTAACTCCTCCAAGTGTATAGCCCGGGAGTTGGTCCACATCTTTTCTAGAACAGGGTTGCCTAAGGAGATCCTAACGGAACAAGGGATCCCATTCTTGTCAAAGGTGATAAGGGATTTGTGCAAAACACTGCGAATCACACAACGCCGGACCTCAGTCTACCATCCACAGACGGATGGCTTGGTGTAAAGGTCGTAGAGATGGATGGCTGAGACTTAGACTGTCTATTGCCGTACCTTCTATTCTCCATCAGAGAAGTCCCACAGGCCACTACTGGATTCTCCCTTTTTGAGCTGTTGTATGGCCAACACCCTGTAGGCTCCTGCATGTAGCAAAGGAGACATAGGAGGCGGAGTCTACATCCTACCAGAGTGTAATCAAACATGTGGCGCAGATGCAAGAGAGAATTGCTGAGATGATTCCCATCATGAAAGTACACCTTCTGAAAGCACAAGAGGCACATTCGAGGGTTGTGAGACAGTGAGTGAATATGTGATGAATGGGGTGTACATTTCACCTAGGTATAAGGGAAATGTGTGGCTTTGTAAACCTAGTGGTAGAGAAAGGTCACTACACCTCACATTCAGCACACACTTGCAGCACAAGCCTGAAACTACTCAGGTCTTAATTAGGAGACCAGAAGTAGGTGTCTGCAAACACAATCTGAGAGCTAGTTTAGCCTGGACACAGGGAGGTGTCCTGGCACAAGAAACAGTCTCCAAGAGTGTTAGAGCTGTCTTCAGCCTGGACACAGAGAGGTGTCCTGGCACAAGGAAGCAGTCTCTGTGAGCATGCATGCTGATGATTACTGAAGAGGAGGGGAGCCATCTCGTCTGGGTTAGATGTACCCCGGACACAGGAGTGTCTCTGTGAACCTCCATGCTGATGATTACCGAAGAGGAGGGGAGCCGTCTCAGTCTGGGTGCAGGAAGGACCCCGGACACAGGAGTGTCCTCTGTGAACCTCCAGCATAATGACTACTGAATAGGAGTGGATCTCTCTCAAGTCTGGACGTCGGGTGGACCTTCAGACATAAGGAGGAGGATCTGGGAAACTCCATACTGGTACCATATATCATATGTGTTGTTTTGGGCACAGACTGATAGAGTCTGGGTTCCTGATAGAAAGGGACATTACATAAGTGTAATTTAGTGGCTAGACAAGCCTAGGTCTTTTGTTTATGCTTTGTTTTATCTGTGTGCGGTGGACTTTAATAAAACTGGTTGCGGCCAGTTTTTACCATAATTGCTGTCTGAATGAACTGTTTCCATGCCATTCTGTCTACCCAGACAGCG
This sequence comes from Oophaga sylvatica, assembly GCA_033576555.1. Lineage (NCBI taxonomy): Eukaryota > Metazoa > Chordata > Amphibia > Anura > Dendrobatidae > Oophaga > Oophaga sylvatica. The sequence continues at coordinate 4,004,024 of JARQOD010000003.1, read as the reverse complement.
ATCTCAGAGCTAAAATCCCCGGAAAGGCTACAATTGGTGGAGAATGCAGCGCAGGGCCTGGTACAGTTAGTGCTGGAGTGTGCATGGAGCACAGTGGCAAGAGACAGCATTAAAGGTGAAGTCTATTGAAATAGCAGCAGAAAAAAAAAAAAAAAAGTGTGTGTCAGCAGAAACGTCTGTTTGGAGCAGTCTTGGAGAGACAGTGGCCCTGATAGGGTCTGCAGAGAGAAAATGTATGCACAGCAAAGCTGAACTTGTTGTGAAAATGACTGTGGAATGTGCAGCAGCAAAAGAAAAGTTTGTGGAGCAGTCTTAAAGAGACAGTAGCCCTAATAGACTTTGCAAAGGAAAAAAAAAAAAGTGGTTGCACAGCAAGGCTGAATTTTCTGTGGAAAAAAGCTGTGTAGTGTGTATGTCTTGAGTGAAGACTGCCGTTGTTAAGACAGAGAAGTCTGACAGCATGGATGACAGCATGGAGGCGCTGTTCGAACAAATGGCACAAGTTAATGTGCAACATAAAACTGCCGTGGTTGAGACAGATAAGTCCGGCCGTGTGAAGGAGCTCATTGAGTACCTGGTACAGGCCCAGCGAAGCATGCAGCAGAGCATGGAGCAGCAGCGCCTGCAGTACCAGCAGCAAATGCAGCAGTACCAGCAGCAAATCCTGCAGCAGCAGCAGGAGAATAACCGGTTGTTTTTTGAGCAGGTTGCAGCACTGCAGGGGACTTGTGGTGCATCGTCCCAAAGTAATGTTGCAAAGTCACCTGACTTGTCCGCTGTGAAGAGGGCGGTAAAACGGTCCTTGAAAAAGATGA
>JARQOD010000003.1:3895590-4003109 GCA_033576555.1 Oophaga sylvatica | reverse complement strand
AACGCTCCACGGCTGCCTCTGGTTGTGGTGGTTAGTCAGGGTACTGCAATCTCATAGATTCCAACTGCTCTGGTGTATTGCCTTTTTACCTGCACTCCTCAGCTACCGAAACATAACAGTCACCATTCGTCAAATGCCATCTTAATTGCCAAAAGCTCCCTATTACCCATGTCATAATTTCTCTCACCTGAAGAAAATTTTTTAGAAGAAGGCACATGGGCCCCATTTACCAGGGGACGGACCCTGAGACAGCACAGCCCCAACCCCCTCCTCCAGCGCATCAACCTCTACAACAACGGTTTGGGAAACCTCGGGTTGACTAAGTATAGGAGCCATGGTGAAACAGCTCTTTTGGGAGGAAAAAGCCCGCAGGGCATCACCAGATCATTTGGAAAAGTCAGATCCCTTCCTTGTCATGTCAGTAAGGGGTTTCACAATTACTGAATAATTCTGGAGGAATTTCAGGTAAAAATTAGTAGAGCCCAAAAAACTTTGTAGAGCTTTCAAGTTCTCGGGACAGTCCCAATCAAGGACAGCACGGATCTTCTCCAGATCCAGCTGAAAACCTGAAGATGACAACAGGTACCCCAAAAACTGCACCTCCTGGACGGCGATAACACATTTTTCCAGTTTGGCAATCAATTTGTTATCTCTTTATATCTGCAACACCTGTTTAACATGCCCCCCTTGTGTCTCCAAATCATGAGAGTAAACCAAAATATCTAGATAGACCACCACAAACTTACCCACCAAATGATGGAAAATATAATTAATGAAATGGTGAAATACTGCAGGTGCATTGGTCAGACCAAAAGGCATGACCAGACCCTCGAAATGACCCTCAAAGGTATTGAACATCGTCTTCCATTCATCATCCCCTTCTCTGATTCTAAGCAGGCTGTAGGCCCCCCTAAAATCCAACTTGGAGAACATCTTAGCTCACACAACCTGGCTGAACAGATCAGGAATCAGAGGAATAGGATATTGATCTCGGACAGTAATTTGATTTAATTCTGGAAATTTAAACAGGGACGTTGACCACCATCATTTTTCTTCACGAAGAAGAACCCTGCCGCCACAGGCGAAGATGAGGGTCTGATGTGTCTCTTCTCCAGACTTTCCGCAATGAAATCCTTCATAGCTTGTCTCTCAGGACCAGAAAGATTATACAGTCTGGAAATAGGAATTTTAGCTCCGGGAGTCAGATTAATAAGACAGTCATATGTACAGTGAGGAGTCAAAGCCTGACACCCTCTCTCAAAGAAAACATCCTCAAACCAGGACGTAAATGCAGGTACGGTTTCTGTAGAGACTGTAGAAAGAGAAATATTTAAAAAGATCCCATGGCAGTAATCTCACCACTCAACGATCTCCCTGGCTTGCCAATCCACCAACGGATTATGTTTTACCAACCAGGGAAGACCCAATACAATTAGAGACATAGCAAGGAATTACTTCTTAATGAATTGACCTCACCCTCAGTCTTACATAATGTACAATCTGAGTCAGAGCTTTCTGTGCAAGTGGCGCTGAGTCGATGGCGAAGATGGGAATGGGCTTAGCTAAAGCACAGCAAACCAGCCCGTGAGTTCTAGCAAACTCCGCATCAATCATGCTCACTCTAGCTCCACTGTCAACAAACACAGAAATTTATTTGGTTTTGCTCTCCAGCACCTCCTCTGCTGTCAGAACAAACAGGTAACTGCAGGTTGACAATAGATGCACCCCTTGCTTATTCCACTCTAGACTTGTTTAGGCATCAAAGGACAGGCCACAATAAAATGTCCCTTTTCCACAAAAAACCCACACAGTTTTTTGCTAACATCCTGGGAAATGTACGATGAAGAGGCAACCCCTAACTGCATAGGTTCCTCCATCCTCCCCAGTATGGGTTTACCGCTAGACTGCTCTCCTGGCAAAGGGGCACTACCCTGAAAAAGAGGCTCCGGAAAAGGTGGTCTCACCCACCTATCCCAAAGGCGTCTGTCAACACGCATAGCCAACGACATAGTGGCTTCCAAGGACTCAGGGATTTCATACACTGCCAAAGCATCCTTCAACTTTTTAGTAATGCCTTGAAGAAATTGTCTTCTGAGAGGCGGATCATTCCATTTAGTGTCAGTTGCCCACCTGCTGAATTTGAAGTTATACGTCTCCACTGACCGATTCTCCTGCTGAAGGCGACACAACCTGGAATCAGCCAAGGTGACTTGGTCAGGGTCATCATAGATAAGGGCTAGCGCCCAAAAAAATCCTTTCACAGACTGGAGACAAACTGTATCCTGCAGCAATGAGAAATCCCAGGATTGCGGATCTCCCTGTAGTAGAGAGATCACAATATCGACTCGTTGCTCTTCATTTAAAAAGGACGAAGTTTAAAATAAAGTTTGCTAGCTTCCTTAACCACAAAAAACTTGTCTCCTGTGGAAAATTTGTCTGGGAGGGCAACCTTGGGTTCAGGCTGGACCGGCCTACCTGCAGAGACCCCAACAACAGCGACTTGCAGCCGCTGTCGCTGCTGCTGAACCTCATCAGCGTAGCTGCTCTGTCAGCCCTGCAACCAGATACATACCAAGGGAGAAAAGGAGAAACAAAACACACCTGAGGTAAAAAAAACATACACAAATAAAACCACGTGTCAGGTTTTTTTCCCCATAAATATGCACAGTCGGTGATAATCTCACACACATTGTGGGAAAGACTAAGTGCAACATGAAGGGATGAGGGGAAGGGAGCCCAACAGGAGGGGAGTGAGGACCCCAGGCAGATCTAAAGTCACCCTGCCTGCCCTAAACGTCCCTATATTGGTTCTGCACCTACCACCGAGCAGGAAACTAATGCCTGACCCTGGCAATAAGCCCTGCTTAGGGAAGATGGGGTGTGTTCTAGTCAATCCCCACTTCAACTAAAGACATGGAATAGACAAACGAGGGGAACACTTATCCTGATAAGACTCAGAGAGATAACACAGACGTCCTCCAACAGCACCAAAGAGGAAGATAGACGACTGCTATAGCTCCAAGTCTGAACAGGGAGAAATGGAAATATCACTGGTGACTCCCAGAAGAAGACAGGTAGAGGGCCTGCGAAGCGTCAGTGGCAATAATGAAGGCCAATATAGCTGCCACCTCAGTTGCTAGATCCATGTTTTTGAGGATCTGGAAACGAGAGGAACATCTAAATACCATAAATAACAAAACGCCTAGGGAAGACATTTTAGCGTCCCTTTCCTTAATGAAGTTGGCCATGGGAAGGTTCAGGTTTGTGGCCAAGAACAGCTCTTTATCTAATGCATCCTGCAGGGCCATTTGGATGAAGACTTGGTCAGGTGATAACTCCTCTAAAATTAAGTTATGCTCTATTCCCTTCTCAGGGATGAGAGTATTCAGGCGGACCCTAGATGAAATTCTGGAGAAAGCACTGGATTAAAAGATAGGGTTCCCTGAGGATAGAACTAGAACTTTTCAGTCCTTTCAGAGACCTAGGCCATCCTAGAGGCAGGACTATAGAATCAAAGGGAAATCGAGTAAGTGGAGTTACCCCAAAGGGGGAGGGGTAGAGGCTCCCTTTTGGGATCAGGCTCAGGACCAAGGCGGCAATGATGCCAGTCACATAGGGGGAAGCTCAAACTGTTTGCAGCAAATTGGCAACACATCACTCAGAACCAATGGATTCTGCAGAACCATTGCAGAAGGGTACATGAGAGCTCCTCATTACCTGACCGCTAGTTCTCTTGTGTGTACAGACATAAGAGAACTGGTGGATACAGCGGTAATAATACCAGTTCCTTGGTCGGAGGAAGGCCTAGGCCACTACTCAAACTTGTTTACTATCAGGAAACCCTCAGGCTCAACCCGCACTATAGTAAACCTAAAACTGTTGAATTTCTGGATAAAATACAAGAGATTCAGGATGGAATCTTTAAGGTCAACAATTCCCCTGATAAACAAAGGGCAGTCAGGTGCACATCAGATCTGAAAAGTGCCTATCATCTGGTGCCAGTACACCCCTCCTTTCAGAAACTCCTTCAGTTCGCGATGAGAATTCAAGATCGGAACTGCCACTTCCAATTCCGGTGCCTTCCCTTTGGTCTGGCCTCGGCTCCCCGGGTCTTCACAAAACTGGTAGTAGAAATCATTGCCTTTCTAAGACAGAGGGATATAATTATGATCCCGTACCTGGACGCAGGGTCGGCATTAGCGGCAGACTGACCAGGCAGCTGCCTAGGGTCCCCGCTCCCCCAGGTGCTCCCAACCAGTGCCCATGAGTCAGGGGGGCCCACCTGCCACCAGCACAGACCGCCCACCCCCACCGGTACAGTTCAAACTGCTCTATGGTTCCATAAGGATAAGTCCAGTTCATGACATCCACCAATTATCGCTAACAACGTACGAGTAGCACCGGGCCACTGCCTATGTATTGACCAATGAAATTGAGCTGTTTCCCATGGGACGGGGCGTAGCGTGTGGTTGGCAGCGTGTGTGGCTTTGTGAATTTCCAACCAAGATGGCGGTGGAGGAGCTGAGCGTGCTGGAGAAATGTCTGGGCTGAAAACAGGAAAGTACAGCAGCCATGCCCAGGAGAGCAGCCAGGTGAGACCGTCGTGTGCCCTCCGGTATTAGGGCAGCGGGGGAAGTGACAAATACTGGAAATGTGATCGCTTGTGCAGAAGGCAGTGGCCAGACCGGTATGTAATGCATTCCTATGGCAGCAGACTGCACGGAGGGAGCACTGTCCACCCAGGCGCATGGCCTTCTGGATGTCAGCCAAGAGGGCATTTAAAGGGATTTTCCAGAACTGGAGCAATAACCATAAAGCACCAGTATATTTCTTATATTGATTCTATCCCACCTGCTGAATGTAAATGCGGGTTCTTGTGATCATGTGACCTGGGAATTCAGAACAATGACATTTAAGCTAAACTCACCGGTTCTGTGACCCACAAGTGCACCCCCTACACAGGGCGCTGGTCCAATGATCATGGACGCTGGGAACAGATCTCCCAACAAGTGGGCACAACTGCCAATCGGTATCTTTCTCACCTGTTATGTTTAGGTCGCTGAGGACAAAAAGCAAAAACGGCAATACACCAGAGAGGCTGGAACCTATTGGATTGCAGTAACCTGAACTAACCACACAACTAGAGGTAGCCATGGAGCGTTCCTATGTTGATCCTAGACGCCTCGTCACAGCCTGAGAGATAACTACACCTAAAGGCAGAAAGATGAAAGCTATCTGCCCTGGAGCAGATCCCCAAAGAAAATAGGAAGCCCCCAAACATGTAATGGCGGTTAGACAAGAAGAAGCACGGACACAGACAGAAAATAGAATGAGCAAACGCTGGGGCCCAATCTGTCTAGACAGAAAAGTACAGGAAAGAATTCTGACTGCAATCCAACAAAAACCCCTAAAAAATACCAACTCTTCTGATTGCAAAAACACCTGAGATCACACGATCTCCACCACCTAAATCAGATCTTGGTGTAACAAAACTAAGCCGCAGTCACTGAAAAAACAGGAAAAAGCAAATGAACAAATAACAGTGGCTACAGATAAACTGAGAGGAGCTCAGGCCCCAGGAGGGGACTTGGCTGACCTCCACAAAAGTGCAGAAAATAATGCAAAAAGCAAGCACAAAAAGAAAAGCAGAAAATATCTTATCTGAAAGCAGCAGATGAATGCAAGACTCCAGCAAACTTCCAAATGAACCAGGAACCACAATAGAGACAAGAACAATTAATCACCGGCGACCATCATGGGAGGGAACCTCCCTTATATCAGTCCAGTCAGTGATTCCAGATTGCCATTCCTCGCTGCAAGGTTCAGTACCGTCTGTAACCACCAGAGGGAGCCTCTGCTCAGAAACCATCTCTAGCACATTCATAACAGTACCCCCCCCTTGAGGAAAGGTCACCAAACCCTCACTTGTGCAACCAGGCCGATCAGGATGAGCTCGGTGATAGGCATGGATCAGTCTCCTAGCATGGATATCCGAAGCAAACACCCAAGAATTGTCCTCCTGACCATAACTTCTCCATTTAACCAAATACTGGAATTTCTGTCTAGAAAAACGAGAATCCAATATTTTCTCAACCACATACTCCAGATTGCCCTCAACAAAAACAGGGTCAGGAGGCGCAGCCATAGGAACCACTGGCTCGACAAACCTCTTCAATAAGGACTTGTGGAACACGTTATGGATCTTAAATGTCCCTGGAAGAAGCAAACGGAAGGAAACAGGATGAAGAATCTCCATGATCTTATAAGGTCCAATGAACCTAGGCTTAAACTTTGGAGATGCAACCCTTATAGGGATATTTCTTGAGGACAACCAAACCAAGTCCCCCACTTTAAACCAAGGACCATCAGTCCTATGCCGGTTAGCAAACCGCTGGGCCCTCTCCTGAGAGAGGGACAACCTCTCCACTACCTGGTCCCAAATCTGCTGCATACGCTCCACAACAGAGTCAACACCCGGACAGACAGAAGCCTCCGTCTGTCCCGAAGAATATCGAGGGTGAAACCCAAAATTGCAGAAAAATGGAGACATCAAAGTGGCAGAGCTAGCCCTATTATTAAGAGCAAACTCAGCCAAAGGGAAAAAAGAGACCCAGTCATCTTGATCAGCAGACACAAAACATCTCAAATAAGTCTCCAAGGTCTGGTTTGTTCTCTCGGCTTGTCCATTGGTCTGAGGATGAAATGCAGAGGAGAAAGATATTTGAAACTAAGTTTAGAACAAAATGTCCTCCAAAATCTGGAAACAAACTGGACTCCTCTGTCAGACACAATGTTCTCCGGAATGCCATGTAACCGAACCACGTGCTGAAGGAACAAAGGCACCAATTCGGAGGAGGAAGGTAACTTAGGTAATGGCACAAGATGTATCATCTTGGAAAACCTATCACAGATTACCCAGATAACGGTCATTTTCTGAGAAACAGGGAGGTCGGAAATAAAATCCATAGAGATATGGGTCCATGGCCTCTTGGGCACAGGTAATGGCATTAACAAACCACTAGAGCGAGAGCAAGGCTTGGAACGAGAGCAAGTCCCACAGGACTGCACAAATTCCCTGACGTCACGAGACAAAGTAGGCCACCAAAAGGACCGACTCACCAAGTCTCTGGTACCAAAAATCCCGGGATGACCAGCCAACGCGGAACAATGAATCTCAGACATCACACTCTTCTTCCACTGGTCTGGGACAAACAATTTCCCAATAGGGCAGCGCTCAGGTTTATCCTCCTGACACCCTTCCAGAGACAGTCTCAAATTGGGTGAGATGGTGGAAAGTACTACACCCTCTTTCAAAATAACAGCAGGATCAAAAAAACTCTGGAGAGTCCGCAAAGAAACTCCTCGAGAGGGCATCCGCCCTAACATTCTTAGTGCCAGGAAGAAAAGAAACCACAAAATTAAAACATGTGAAAAACAAGGCCCACCTAGCCTGTCTAGGATTAAGTCGCTTGGCTGATTCGAGCTAAACCAGGTTCTTATGGTCTGTGAGGACCACCACCTGATGTTTGGCTCCTTCCAGCCAATGTCTCCACTCTTCAAAGGCCCACTTCATGGCCAATAACTCCCGATTACCCACGTCATAATTACGTTCAATTGGAGAAAATTTTCGAGAGAAAAAGGCAACAAGGGTTACTCTTAGAGGTCTCTGGATCTCTTTGGGACAAAACGGCACCTGCCCCAATTTCAGAGGCATCAACCTTCACCTGAAACGGTAGAGAAACATCAGGCTGCCGTAGAACAGGAGCAGAAGTGAATCTCTGCTTAAGTTCCTGAAACGCAGAAACTGCCTCAGGTGGCCAATTCACCACATCAGAACCCTTTTTGGTCAAATCAGTCAATGGTTTAACAATACCGGAGAAATTACCAATAAATTTACGATAAAAATTGGCAAAACCCAAAAATCTCTGAAGAGCCTTTAATGAAGTAGGTTGGACCCAATCACAGATGGCTTGAATCTTGACCGGGTCCATTTCAATAACAGATGGACACAAAATGAATCCCAGAAATGAGACCTTCCGTACGCCAAAAAGACACTTTGATCCCTTCACATACAGTGCATTCTCTCTCAAAATCTGGAACACAGTCCGAACATGTTTCACATGAGAGTCCCAGTCATTGGAAAAAATCAAGATATCATCCAAATAAACAATCAGAAATTTATCCACAAAATCCCTGAAAATATCATTCATGAAGGATTGGAAGACGGAAGGAGCATTAGTGAGCCCAATGGACATCACTAGGTACTCAAAATGCCCCTCTGGGATATTAAACGCTGTCTTCCATTCATCCCCGTGCTTAATGCGAATAAGGTTATATGTCCCCCTGAGGTCAAGCTTGGTAAACCAACTAGCAATTTTTACTCTGGAAAACAGGTCAGAAATCAAGGGTAACGGATATTGATACTTCACAGTGATCTTATTCAAGAGACGATAATCAATACACAGCCTCAATGAACCATCATTATTGACCACAAAGATAAAACCGGCGCCCAAGGGTGAAGAGGATGGTCTGATATGACCCTTCTCCAATGACTTCTTGATATAAGATCGCATAGCCTCGTGTTCAGGTACAGACAAATTAAAAAGGTGACCTTTAGGAAATTTACCACCAGGCACTAATTTAATAGCGCAATCATATCTCCTGTGAGGGGGCAAGGATGCAGATTTACTTTCACTAAATACATCTGAAAAATCAGTCAAAAAGTCAGGAACATCCTGAGACTGGGGAGAGGCAGGGAGAGGCAGAAAAAACAGGAGTGTCAGTATTAACACATTGGCAGCCCCAACTGGTCACAGACACAGATTTCCAATCCAAAACAGGATTATGAGACTGTAACCAAGGGAAACCTAGTACAATAATGTCATGCAGATTATGCAGCACCAGAAATTTGCAACTCTCCTGATGATCTGGTTCAACCCTCATTATTACCTGAGTAGAAAACTGGGGTTTATTCTCCGCCAAAGGGGTAGAATCAATGCCCAGTAGGGGAATAGACTTCTTCAGGGGTATCATGGGAAACCCACAACGTTTGGCAAAGTCAAAATCCATCAGGTTAATAGCTGCTCCAGAATCAACAAAAGCCTGAGCAGAAAATGTGGACAGGGAGCAAATCAGGGTAACAGTCAACAGAAATTTAGTCTGAACACTACCCAAGACAAATGAGCGTGCAAAACGTCTTCCCCGCTTAGGGCAGACGGAAATAGCATGAGAGGCGACACAACAATAGAAACATAACCCATTGCGCTTTCGAAACTCATGACGCTGAGCCCCAGAAGTCACTCCATCACACTGCATGGGCCCAGGAGCTGGCTCACAAGGCAACACCATCTCACGCATACCTCTGCGCTCACGCAAACGTCTGTCAATTTGAATAGCCAATGACATAGAATCATTGAGACCAGAGGGGACAGGGAATTCCACCACAACATCCTTTACATTCTCTGACAGACCCTTCCCACTTTCGGAATTTCTGACAGTACAACTCAGCGTCTTCAAGACCTGATTTAATGCCAACAAGGTTTTTTCAGCTTGATCAGTGGCATTAGGTTCATCATACAATAAACCCAGAGCCAGAAAAAATACATCAACATCATTCAAAACAGGATCCCCAGGTATCAGGGAAAAAGCCCAATCCTGAGGGTTGCCGCGCATCAGAGAGATGACAATTTGAACCTGCTGTGCTGCGTTCCCTGAGGACTTAGGCTTTAAGGCAAAAATCAACTTACAGTTATTTTTGAAATTCAGAAATTTAGACCGATCCCCCAAAAATAAATTTGGCATGGGGATCCTAGGTTCCACAACCAGCAACCCAGCAAGATAGGCAGCAATACTCCGAACCTCAGTGGAAAGCTGCTCCACACGGCCAGACAACTGTGCAAACTCCATTGAGAGAAAAAAAAAATCCTCCTCAGCACCCAGAGAAGAGGTAAGGACTCTTTAACGTTACAATTTGTACATGTAGCAAGTAGAAAAATATCAAAACATTTTTCACATCAATAAATACAATATAAGATTCTTGTGGAGGACCTGCACCAAAAACCTCCCACGTGGGTCCTGGGTGGGCTGCAGGACTTCATTGCTGCAGACCTCACTCAAGGCCACACCATACGGGTTTTTCTTCAGAGGTAATAAGGCTTTATGTAAAACCAAGATGGGGCACCGAAGTGCGAACTATTTACATTTACAGTTTTTGGGCTGGCAAAGTCCTCAGCCACGCAGTCCTTACATGAACATTTCAAAGTAGTAAAATCACATTAATACTATGTTAAATATTTCACATTACCCAACTGGGGTATTCTATTCTATGCAAAATTATACTAATTATGCAAACATCATCAATATTTCAATAAAGTGCAACTTCTTCTTTAACTTTATACAAAGGCAGTAAACCCTGTATGGGTCCTACTGGTCTTCTTCTTTGCAGATTGCAACGACATCTTCCACTCCTGGGGCTGGAAGTACGCGGTGCTCTTTAGAACGCATTACCAATATATCAAATCCTGCGATCTGTGTTTGAGTAGCCACAGTTACACTAGAGCGATTCACTTGGGACCTAACGGGTGCCTTTTCTGAATATAAGTCTTGCTCAATAGGGGTCGCTGTTGCAACATAAGATGCTGGACAAGACGCAGGCTTGCGCAGTGGCTCAGTTGAGGTCGCATCATCCGGTTGCAATGTGGAACAGAGCTCAGGATACGATGCAGAGTAGGGCGCAGTATAGGAGGCAGGGCACGATGCAGGTGCGCGGCCTGGTGCTGACGCTGCTGGGGCTTGGGACTCTGTGGCATGATGTACATTACCGGCGTCGGGGACGGGGTCGCTAACACGGAAGACGTTCAGAGCATACCACCCTTTAAGTCCCCAGTGCCGCGTATAGCTGACTATATCCCCATTCATTTGGGGCGCGTCCCTGGGTCATTATTGCCACTATGGGTGAGTCTGAGTATTGATTTATGCAGCAATTCTACGCTATGTTTTCCAACTCTGAGGGAGGGAATCCGGATCTCTCCTGAATTGTGCACTTGCGATTAGCATTAGACTTCACCATTTTAAGAATTTCATTCTTCTTTGCTGGCATTTGATAAAATCATGGCACATCGTTCAAATTGAAATGTAATACTAAGACTACACATGTAGTCTCGTGTGCCTTTTTCACCCTTTTGATAAATGTGACTCAGGTGAATTCTACACCTTTTAACATCACGCATACCGTTTCAAATCATTCATTTTGCTATCTTTGTATATTTTTTGTATGTGTATTTGTACTAATAAATATTTATATATTATTTTTGGCGGTTTTTCTCCTATTTTTCTTGGTTTTGATTTAAGCAATGGAGTGCCATTGGGCATTTGCCCATATATTGTAGCATCTGACTACAATTCTGCCATGTATATTTGAATTTTTGGCTAGAGATTATGTTTTCTCTTACTATTTTCTGTGTTTTCACAGTTACAATCTTAGGCCAAATGGATTTCCGTGAGAGAGAAAAGACATGGCAACAAAAGCTTAAGAATGTTTTTGATTCTGGTTTGGGCTCATCCAGTAGTCACGGATGCGGAGATGACATAGAGATTATTAATAAATATAAAGCATTGCTCCAAAGGCGTGCAAGAATCTGGTGGAATAAGGCCTTTCTTGAAAAATACATTGCTAGTGGCTTTATCCGCGGGGCCTTAGAATCCAGGTTTTTCCCTCTTTCCCCATCGAAAATGATGATTTTACCAAAGCATGGGAGGGGGCAGCTTCAACATGCTCAAAAACCTTCTTGGAATTACTTATTCAACTTAATGATATAACTATTAAGGAAATAGATATTGACCTTAAAAATGTTGAGGAAAACATCAACAAACAACTCACTGTTGATAAGGTAACACAATTGAAAATGGATATTGATATTGAGCAAACTAAGTGGGAAAAAGAGATATTAGACACAAAGTCCCGCAAATTTCAAAGGGATCAAAATGATTTCCAGAATGGTCAGGCTTACAGATGGAAACGGAAAAATAGTGGGTATCCCCAACCCTCTTTTCGACGTCGTTCCACCTCGATGTCCTCCATGTCATCAGTCGAAGATAGGAGCTATGGCTCAGATGCTCCCAAGAACTCATGGGGAAGAAGGGAATATATGAGAATGCATAAACCTAAATGGGGTGGCACCAAAAACACAAAACGTAAATTCCCTTCATCATCTCCGGTTGATAAGAAACCACGGACCAATACGCTAGAGGTGATTAATTTGTCTTCCCACATATTGACAGCTGCGCAAAAAGAGGTGTTAAGCTTAGGACTTACTTTCTCTCCAACTAACAACTTCGATTTCTTTTCAGCACTGAAAGATTTGCATCATTTTTTTTCCCGTAAATTAGTCCTACATAAGTTACATTCGAAAAATAAGCATGGTCTCGACACTACTACTGCTGCTGAACAGGAAGCCATCGCCATATTAGAAGAATTAGAACAAGAGGCCAGCTCTACACATGAAGGTACCTCACTCCCACCTGTTCTGTCTAGATCCACCACTTTCGCCCCCTTGTCTTTATGTCCTCACATTGAGATATTCACTAAACTGGTGACGGAGGACTTTCGTGGTATTAAAAATTGCAAAGGCAATAAAAACGACATTTGTACAACGTAAAGCATTGCATGATCTTAAAAAATTGGATGATGTTGTGTTTAAACCGGCTGACAAGGGGGGGAATGTGGTGGTGTGGCCAGTAGCAGATTACGAGAGTGAGGCCTTCAAACAGCTAAAAGATGCAAACACCTATATTCAGCTTTCTGGCAATCCTCTTCAAATATTTAATACTGAATTAGCAAATATATTGGATATAGCCTTTGAGAGAGGCATTATCAACAAAAAAGTTCTTGATGGTCTTCTTATTAAATTTCCTGTAGTCCCGACTTTTTACCTTCTGCCCAAGGTCCACAAGGACCCCATTTCACCTCCAGGACGTCCGATTGTCTCTGGCATTGGAGGGTTATGTGATCCGATCTGTACTTTCATTGAACATTATTTACAACCACAGGTCGAGACACTCCCCTCCTTTGTCAGAGACACGTCGGACGTCCTGAGACGCCTTGATGGTGCATATATTGAACCGGACACTCTGATGGTGGTGGCCGATGTAGAGTCTTTATATACGTGTATTCATCATACACATGGCCTTGCAGCTGTACAGTTCTTCTTGGAAACAAGCAATCTGGACCCTGATTTACGTGAGTTGGTCTTGGATTTGTTGCAATTCATTCTCACCCACAACTTCTTTACTTTCAAAAACCGGTTTTATTTACAGAAATGTGGCACCGCCATGGGAGCGGCCTGTGCGCCATCTTATGCAAACCTCTTTCTCGGATTTTGGGAGAGGGTTTGCTGTTGGATGGCGCAGAGGCCGCTCCTCAAATTTTAGGGTGGTACAGATATATAGATGATATTCTTTTTCTGTGGCAGGGTAGCACACAGGAATTAGATGATTTCATGATGAGTCTGAATTGCAACGACTTCAACATCAAACTTACTTACTCATATGATAAAATGAGAGTTAACTTTTTGGATCTTGAAATTCGAGTTGGTACTGATGGGTCCTTGGAAACAGATCTATACCGTAAGTCCACGTCTGTTAACTCTCTTTTACACGCGTCATCATCACATCCGGCCTCCACCATCAGAGCCATACCAACGGGTCAATTTCTCCGAGCTCGGAGGATTTGTGCCACTGATGCACTCTTTGACAAGCAGGCAATGGACCTTGGGCAGAGGTTCAAGGATCGGGGCTATAGTAATCGTTCTATTAAAAAAGGTTATCTAAGAGCCAAGAATACTAGGAGAACCGATCTTCTTGTTGGAGGTCATAGGCAACTGAATAAGAATGAAGGGATTATAAGATTCATCTCAAAATATAATCAACAATGGGGTAAAATGCACCAGATACTTACCAAACATTGGCCTATATTAATGACCGATCCTCAGCTTCAAAACCGCCTCCCTACGTTTCCACAAATGACAGCTAGAAGAAGTCGCAATCTTAAAGATACATTAGAATCAAGTCATTATGTGGTAAAAACTAAAAATATTTTCAATATGAGGGATAGAGTCACAGGATTCTACCCCTGCGGGAAATACCGGGCATGTCGTAATCACGTGAGGGCTTCGTCCTTCACGTCATCTGACGGCCTCAAGGATTTCGGCATTAGGGATTATATTACATGTTCTACAACACATGTGGTATACTACGCGAGTTGTACATGCAACCTTATATATATTGGTCTTACCACCAGGGAGCTGCGTATTCGCACACGTGAACATGTCAGAGACATTGAGGCCGCCCGTGATGCGGAGGACGTTGAATCTCTTAAAACGATCCCACGACATTTTCGACTTAAACACAATTGCAGATCAGATGATCTTAAAATTAAAGGGATTGACCATGTCAGCCTCGGTATCCGAGGTGGGGACAGTGGACTGTTTTGGCACAAAGAGAATGTCGTTGGATTGTCATATTGAATACAATGACGCCCATGGGTCTTAACGAACAATTGAGCTTTGCACCATATCTCTAGAGTATCTCCGCATCCGTGACTCTTTTTATTATTGTTTTAATCTGTATATTCACTTTATATTCTCTTTTTTAGTTATTGCATCATGGAATGAAATTTGCTTCACTCTGACTGCTTGCTACCCTTCCTTGTTGGAGACATTTGATGACACAGGCCTTATATATTGCATCAGAAAATCTACGTCCTTGAATACTAATGCAACAATGTATTTATAGTGATGACGCAATTTTTGATATGACTATCGATTTCACTACATTGTAATTGTTCATTGTTATACAATATGCTTAGCTATGTTATTTCTCTGCATTATTTCTCTTTATTATTACTTTACTAATTTTCTATGCACCTTTTTGCGCCGTTTGATGCAATTATGGTCTGGTTAGCATATTCGTTACAGAGATTATTTTCTCTGTCTATCAAGGCATGACGTATCTTAATATATTACAATTTACTGCATTGTTTACTGTGCTTTATCTTTGTACGATTGTTCTTAATGTGCCAAATGATTGCTGCCATGATATATTGTAATATTGCTATGTTTCTATTTTATGTCACTTGTGGGCAAATTTTGCCCTCTTTTGATATGTCTCCATCTATTCTAAAACCCAACTGCGCATGTCTTTAAGTGACTCCACCTCCGTTTACTCCTGCGGCGTCTCGCGGTCCTTGCACGCTCCACCACGTCATAGGGGTGCACCCGTGGAGCGTGTCGGCCGGTGTGACGTTGCCGGAAGTCTATGGACGTGCTGTCCACACGTGCGGATTATTCCTCATTAAGGTTAGGGTATATAGTAAGCGGGGATGAGCGTTTTAGTATGTACCAGCCCCCGAAGAAGCCAATGCGAAACGCGCGTCGGGGCGCGTCCCTGGGTCATTATTGCCACTATGGGTGAGTCTGAGTATTGATTTATGCAGCAATTCTACGCTATGTTTTCCAACTCTGAGGGAGGGAATCCGGATCTCTCCTGAATTGTGCACTTGCGATTAGCATTAGACTTCACTATTTTAAGAATTTCATTCTTCTTTGCTGGCATTTGATAAAATCATGGCACATCGTTCAAATTGAAATGTAATACTAAGACTACACATGTAGTCTCGTGTGCCTTTTTCACCCTTTTGATAAATGTGACTCAGGTGAATTCTACACCTTTTAACATCACGCATACCGTTTCAAATCATTCATTTTGCTATCTTTGTATATTTTTTGTATGTGTATTTGTACTAATAAATATTTATATATTATTTTTGGCGGTTTTTCTCCTATTTTTCTTGGTTTTGATTTAAGCAATGGAGTGCCATTGGGCATTTGCCCATATATTGTAGCATCTGACTACAATTCTGCCATGTATATTTGAATTTTTGGCTAGAGATTATGTTTTCTCTTAACATTTCAAAGTAGTAAAATCACATTAATACTATGTTAAATATTTCACATTACCCAACTGGGGTATTCTATTCTATGCAAAATTATACTAATTATGCAAACATCATCAATATTTCAACTTCTTCTTTAACTTTATACAAAGGCAGTAAACCCTGTATGGGTCCTACTGGTCTTCTTCTTTGCAGATTGCAACGACATCTTCCACTCCTGGGGCTGGAAGTACGCGGTGCTCTTTAGAACGCATTACCAATATATCATGTCCTGCGATCTGTGTTTGAGTAGCCACAGTTACACTAGAGCGATTCACTTGGGACCTAACGGGTGCCTTTTCTGAATATAAGTCTTGCTCAATAGGGGTCGCTGTTGCAACATAAGATGCTGGACAAGACGCAGGGTTGCGCAGTGGCTCAGTTGAGGTCGCATCATCCGGTTGCGATGTGGAACAGAGCTCAGGATACGATGCAGAGTAGGGCGCAGTATAGGAGGCAGGGCACGATGCAGGTGCGCGGCCTAGTGCTGACGCTGCTGGGGCTTGGGACTCTGTGGCATGATGTACATTACCGGCGTCGGGGACGGGGTCGCTAACACGGAAGACGTTCAGAGCATACCACCCTTTAAGTCCCCAGTGCCTCGTATAGCTGACTATATCCCCATTCATGAGATCCCTTCCCGGATGTCCCATGGGCAGATGAGATTCCACATCTCTGCGACTGACGAATACCCCTTCGTACAGGCCTGGCTCATGGATGAAACCCCAGCCTTTGCGGAGTTTAAATTCACTAATGCACCCCTGGCGCCGCGGTTCCCGGAGCGTACCTTTATCTCTCCTGACGTTTTCTTTATCAGCGAGAAACTCCTCCTGGTACCGCTGACGGAACTGCTGCACCTCTCTCTCCTCCTGCTGTCGTCGCCGCTCCTGCTCCCGGCGTCGCCACTCATTCTCCACCTGGGCGGCATATTCTATGTCGTCCAGGTACTCCATATCGTCCCAGTCGACCTCCATCATGGACGGCTGGGTCCCCTCCGGTGTCCCTACCGGGGGACTGCATTCCGCTGCGGCCTCCTGGCCTGGCTGGCACTCCGGAACGAGCAGGGCCTCCTCAGCCTCCTTCTCTCCCGCCGCATCATCGGTGGAGTCGGGATCAGCACTTTTGGAGCCGGCCTCCGGTTCTTCATCAGCCGCTTGCAGTGGGGGCACAGGTAACGGTTGCGCTTCTGGAGGGGAGAGCGTTGCGTCCCACAGCAGCCGCTGTTTCAGGGCACGCCAGCTTTTCTCCATCTCCTCCACTTCTTTGCGGTGGCGGGCCACATCTTCCAGCACCGCATCCATCTTCTTCACTCTCTGCATTCTTGGGTCGGTCTACCGACCTGGGGACGGTTCCGGTACAGGTAACAGCTCTTCAGGGGAACGGGGTCTGCGCACCGCCGTTCCTCCACACAGCGTCTCCTGTCCTTCCGCCATCTCACTCCAGGCCAGACTGTGTTTTCCATCTGGAACAATCTGGTCTCTTCTGTGGAGGCGGGACTTGCGCTTCCTCTTCTTGGCATAGAGGATGAAGAGGAGGCGGATCTCTCTTGCTGTAGGGCAGGCTCTGGTATTGTAATAGCATTTGGATAAGGCGCCCATCACTTTCGCGCCATAGGGGGGGGTACGCCCACGAAGGCACGCCCACCTTCTTCACCAGCACCTCAGGGCGCGAATATGGCAGCAAAATGGCGGAAAATGGCGCCAAAAATCACAGAAACTGCACACAGTCTTTTTCACAAAAACAGTCCAATCTAGGCACACAGGACTCACAAATGTAAGCTTCGGATCCTGTTCGTGACGCCAAAGATGAGTCGCACAACACTGGGTTCCAGGGCTTATGGGGTACTCGGCACCGAGCCCATTGAAGTCTATGGGGAATGTCACAAGCAGTACAGCTCGGTCCGTTGCCCTGGGCGCTCATACAAAGGGGGATATTTACAGGGGATTTTAGGAATAGTTCGTGACGCCACCTGTGGTTTCTGATCACTTTGACCAGCGCTGCAAGGTGAATCTTCTGAGGGGATGTTATGGGGCAGCAAGATGTTAAGTCTCCCACAGGTGAGACTTTTCCCTCAAAGTCTATGGTGGTGCAGGGTGCAGATAATAAGTCAGTCACACACAAGTTGTTCTCTTTCCATACCTTTACTGTAGATGGTTGCAGGTATGTCCCGGGAAGCTGTTCAGGGTGGAGTATGCACATCCAGGTAATTGCTGAGTAGGTTAAAGGCCTCCTTTCCCTTTAAAGTGTATGAGTCCTAACTTGCATGAAGTCAAGTTTAACTCTTGATGCAACAGCTACGCCCGGCCAACATTGTGGTGGAGCCTTTTGCTTATTCTGGTGACCAGAACATTGGTGACCAGAAATTGGAAAGAACTAAGTCTATATTTTGCAGCGTCCTGCTAGACTCCTGTTCTGCCTGACCCCGGTTACGTATCGGCACTTAGGGCTACCCTCTGCGACTTGAAGTCCAGCAGGGTCTCCGGTTTTCTATCACTAGCCGTGAATGTACCAGCAATACTTCGGACCCGGTGTCCGGTTAGTTCGAGTGAAGGTGATCTGTCACCGAAGTCACTCCTTCCTAGGGTAACCACTCGCCCGTCGCCCTACTCTCCTCCTTAACATAAGCACAGGGCAGCAGTAGGTTCTGTCATTAGCTTTCTTCCTTCTTTCCAAGCTCGCTGACTGATTCTCAGTTAACTCGATGTTCTGCAAACAACTGTAGTCCCCTTCCTTCTGTTCCTTCAAAGACTCTGTCCAAAGCAGCTTTCAGGACGTTTCGTCAGACTGATTACAAACCCGCTCCGAGAGTCACTTTCCACTTGCTTAGGGTTCTAGCAGTCTGTCTTTTCTGAGTTATCAGCTTGCAATTTCTCTCTCTTCTGTCTCTGACAGGAAATCCCACACAAGTCTGTCTCTCCAGCTCCAACTGAGCTCTGACAGGAACTTGAACTGATCTGATCTCATCTCCTGCTGACAGGAACTTGAATGGCTACTGCTACCTAAGTCACACCCTTAAATAGTCTAAGGTTCCCTCTAGTGGTAGTCTAGGGAAGTGTGTGTTGTGAATGAATATCAGATTTTGCAATTACCTTTTAGTGCACACTCCTGGAACATGTGTACCAAGCGCAGCTGGGCCACACAGGAGGATTTTTTTTCCCCTGGTCCACCTGCCTGTCCTTCCCAAAAAGAGACTTTTCCCTGGGACTGAGCTCCGGGGCTGTACCCCTGGCTCCCACCCTCCAGCAAGGCGGCTGGGGGTGGGAGGCCTCATATGCCAACAGGAGGCCATACCATCTAGCCAGTCCCAGGGAAGATGGCGAGGAAAAAGCCCTCGGAGGGCCTCAAGACCCCAGGGACCAAGACCCCCCCGAGGGCAGGACCGTGGCGGTTCCTCCTCCTGGAGGAGGAGGAGAGGCGGCCAGCGAAGGAGCGGTGGTGGAGCCCCCCAACATCTGGGGATCCAAGGCAGTGGGGGAGCCTGTCACCATCTATGGCTCCCGCATCCACGCGCACCTCTGCGAATACGAGGAGGCCGCCAAACAGCTGAGGAGATTCCGGGAGGAGTTGAAGGGAGCACGCATGATCTTAAAGAACAAGCTCCCTGCCTCAAAGAGAGCAGAGGTCTCCGCCACGGTGGAGAGGCTGAAGGGGTCCATTACAGCCCTGGAACAACGGAGGGCAGAGATCCTGGCGGGAAGCGGCCCCTTTGAGGAGAAACTAAGGAACGACGACCGGTTCAGGGCCCTGACCGGTGGGTCTCCTGGGGGGTCAGGAGGCCCCAGCCAGGTGGAGGAGAAGGAGGAAGATGGCGGCTGTGAGGCATCTGTGCCAGTCCCACCTGAAGACCTGGTGAGTGTAAACGCTTAGGTATCATGCAGCGGGATAGCCCCCGAGCAAGTGGCCCTCCCACCGGACTCCAGTAATTCGGAGGAAAGTGGGAGCGAGGGGGAGGATGGAGGGAGTGGTAGCAGCTGTGAGGGGGGCTGCCTCATCCTGCAACAAGTGTAGCAGATCGAGTCCCCAGCACGGTTTGGCGAGCTGTTGTTTGGGGATGAGATCTGCGAGGATGGGGCAACCGGGAAGGGGAAGAAAAGAAAAAAAAAGCCAAGGTCACCACCATAGACAAATTTGTCTATGCTCCCCTTCCTGGGGCCCCCCTGTCCCGTTGTGTGGAACCCGCTACCCACCCCGGCTTGGGCCCTGTGGTGGGTCCGCAGCAAGGGAGCGGGGAGAGGAGAGTCTGCCCGGGTCTGGGTGCCATGTCTAGTGGTGGCAGCTCGGACTCAGGCAGCGATATGGAGAGTGTCGGCCGGTATTGTTGATGGTGGTGGTGCTCGGGCCCAGTTGAGTCGCACGTACAGGGATTGGGGTACTCTGCACCGAGCCCGTTCACTTCAATGGGGGATGTCACGGGTAGCACGGCTCGGTCCGTTGCCCTGGGCGCTCACTAAAAGGGGGATATTTACAGGGGATTATAGGTTTGTAGAAATGTTTGTGACGCCACCTGTGGTTCCTGGTCAGGATGGTGGATCCTCTGAGGGGTTGGTACTGGGCAGCAAGGTGTTAAGTCTCCCAGAGGTGAGACTGATCCCTCAGGGTATATGGCGGTGTAGGGGTGCAGGATCAATAAGGCAGACGCACACAAGAAAGTCTCTTTCTGTACCTTTACTGATGATATTTGCAGGCACGTCCCGGGAAGCCATCAGGGTGGAGGATGCACGTCCAGTAATCCACTGAGTAGGTGTAGGGCCTCCTTACGTCTTTAGTGTGTGTGAGTTTCTGACTTGCATAAAACAAAGCTTAACTCCGTGTTTTCAGCTACGCCCGGCTGACCTTGTGGTGAGGTCTTCTTGTGGACAGAACAGTGTCTCTGTGGCGGTACCTGCCAGACCCCCGTCTTCCTAACCTCGGTTACGTATCAGCACTGCTGGGCCCCTGTGACTTGAAGTCCAGGGTCTCCGGTGTCTCCTACCAATCGTGCAGATGCTGGTAAGCGCGGACCCGGTGTCCGGTGGTGCAGAGTGGAGGTAAGCTATCAATGCTGGTTGACCTCGGTCACTCTCTTTCCCTTTTCCACTTGCCTGTCGTCCTACTCTCACCACTATCATAAGCACAAACTAGCAGCAGATGTCAGCTTTCTTTTCTTCACCGCTCTCCAAGCGTCGGCATGCTTACTTTCTGAAATGCTCACTGGGGGTTTCTCAGTGAACTCAACTTTGACCAGACTAAGTGGCAATCCTTTCCACTACACTGGACTCCACGATGTAAGCTAAGTAGTATCTGAAGTCCTCAGGCTTTCAGATAAGTCTTTCTCTGGCTAGTCTTTCCCTCTCAGCTCATCTGAGGTAACTAGCTCGTCTGCTTTGCAACACACTCTGAGGTAACTGCCGTTCTGAGGTAAAACCAACGACTAGCTAACTCGCAGCTAGACTGCCTTCATCACACTGCTGTCGTCTCAAGGGCTCCCTCTGGTGGAACCAGGAAAAATGTGAAGTGTTGTGTGCTTATAGGTTATCATGGATTTACCTTTCGTGCATCCTCCAGGGTAACATGTGGCTCCAGTCACAGCTGGGCTACACACAGTCCTCTGTGGCAACGGGGGCTGGCCCGGCACCTGGAGTCGGTACAGCCAGGGCCGCATCTCCGGCAGTGAGTACTAGGGTCTCTGGGCCCCCCACACGCGGATCCGCTAAGACTGGATCACTTTTGGGGGTCCAGAAACCTAGAAAGGGGGCGGAGTCTGCCATAAGACAACAAGTAAAGAAGTGCAAGTTGGTCGCTCCCCTGGCGGTGTCCGCGGCAGGGTCACGGTCCTCTGCGCGTAGATCCACTAAGGGGTCCACGCCGAGGGCCCCTCCGACGCTGGACGCCGAGGGGGAGTGGCCGACCTTGCCAAAAGCGAGTGGTAGGTACAACAAGGCGGTGGTGGCCTGCGAGGGGGGCGAGTCCTCCTCGGCCGCTGTCCCACCCGCTACTGTCGCGTCTGGCGGGGGGCGTAGCCTTTCGGGCTACTGCTCCACCCGCTATGACTGCGTCTGGCGGGGGGCGTGGCCTCGGCGGCCGCAGCTCCGCTCGCTGTGCTTGTGGCTGGTGGGGGCGTGGCCTTTCAGGCCTTTGCTCTACCCGCCATGGCCGTGACCAGCGGGGGTGGCGTGGCCTCGGCGGGCCCGCTGCCTTCTGTCCCACCCACAAAAAACATGCCCGAGTAAGCTGGAAAGGGGTTGCCGGGGTCCCCAGCCCGCTTACCTCCATCTGGTGGTGCGGGGGCTCCGGTGCCCCAAGAGAGGCCAGCGCAGGTCTCCAGTGGGGGCAGGGTGCGGAGGGAGAGCCCGGCCCTGCCCCAAATATGACAACAACAAAAAAAATGGAGCCAGAGAGCCCAGGAAGTGCTGCTGCTCCTGAGCCCAGGCAGAGCTTACTGAGTGGGCTTTGTTCTGCGGCCCTTAAAGGGGCGGCAGCACTCCTGGGCAAAAACAATGCGGGGCAGAGCACCGATCAGCCAGGGCCCCCAGCAGGTAAAAAAAGATTATGCAAAAAAAATAACATTGACATTTTTGATGAATTGGCTGAGGTGAATGTTATGAGTGAGGTGAGTGACATGAGTGACGTGGATGTGGGAGTGAATGCGGAGGGAGTGAGTGTTGGTGTAAGTGGAAGCACGGGCGATGAGGGAGGGGCTGGCCCATCTGGCCCCCCAGCCGTGAGACCCCGTACTTTTGCTGTGGTCACGGCTGGGGCTCCGGGAGGTTCTCGGGGGGTCTCCTTGCCTCCGGACTCTGGGGACGCCGTACAGGCGTTGTCTCGCCAAAATGCCGTTAAGAGAGTGACCGTGGTGACTTGTAACGAGTCACTCTCCGGCGTTGACATTATGACGTGGCTTTCCCGTTATGGGGAAGTCACGGACGTCCCCAAAAAAAATCGGGATGAGTTCGGTATCTGGTCGGGGGGCTGGACCTTCATGATGAAGTTGAAGGTCTCAGGGGGTACCGTCACCCACATCCCTTCCTCGGCGTTCCTAGGGAGGGACAGGATTCTGGTCTTCTACCAGGGGCAGCCGAAGGTCTGCCACAAGTGCGGTGATCCCCGCCACTTCAGCGCAAGCTGCAAGGTGCAGAAATGTGCCTTGTGTGGTGGGTAGGTCATCTCGCCGCATCTTGCAAGGACATTCGGTGCCACCTGTGTGGTGACCTAGGTCACCTGTATAGCCGCTGCCCTCGCTCCTTTACAAATGCTGCTTCAGGCCCGGTGGGGGGAGACCGTGAGGGGGCAACCCCTGGCGGCGCGACCTCTGCTGTGGCAGGTGGTGGTGGCAGGAGAGGGGCTAAGTGAGGAAGGACAAGGCCAATAGAGGTCCCTCTTTCCAGGGGAGACAGGAAAAGCGCCACGGGGGTGAGGGGCGGGAGAGCCTCAGGCAACTGGGGTAATGCCTGACCCTCCTCTAGGCCGGTGGCCAGTGTCTCTGAGGACCCAGGGGAGGAAGAGGTATGCGAGGAGATCAGGAGGATGGAGAGGGAGGAAAACCTGACTGACTTCGATAACTCCTCCCAATATGAAAGTGTGGATGAGGAGGTCACGGATCAGCCTACAGTAGAGAGGGGTGATAAAAAGCATACCGGAAGGAGGAAGAAGAAGGTGGTCAAGCCTTCCAAACCTCCTCCCCCGACCGTAAGTATGCCAATGGAAGGGCTCACCGGCTCCCCTCTGATCGCCCTCTCCAACCGGTACCAAGACCCTGCTGAGACGGAGGTCGGGGGCGAGGGGCCAGGAGCGGCATCTGGGGGGCCTTCAGGGGATGGCGGAGTCCGTCCCACAGGGGACGCCGTTTCCTCTGGGGGGGGACAGACCTGGAGCCCGGAGGCAAGGAGACCATGGGGATGGATACCTTGTCTTCCCTAAAACGGAAGGGATCAGACCCCTCTTTGGAGGGGAAAGATGGGGAAGACGGGGTGGGAGGAAAACCTGACTGACTCCGACAACTCCTCCCAATATGAAAGTGTGGATGAGGTGGTCACGGATCAGCCTACAGTAGAGAGGGGTGATAAAAAGCGTACCAGAAGAAGGTGGTTAAGCCTTCCAAACCTCCTCCCCCGACCGTAAGTATGCCAACGGAATGGCTCACCGGCCCCCTATCTGATCGCCCTCTCCAACCAGTACCAAGCCCTCGAAGACCCTGCTGAGATGGAGGTTGGGGGCGAGGGGCCGGGGGCGGCATCTGGGGGGCCTTCAGGGGATGGCGGAGTCCGTCCCCAGGGGACGCTGTTTCCTCTGGGGTTAGACAGACCTGGAGCCCGGAGGCAAGGAGACCATGGGGATGGATACCTCGTCTTCCCTAAAACGGAAGGGATCAGACCCCTCTTTGGAGGGGAAAGATGGGGAAGATGGGGTGAGGAAGAAGAAGGCCATCTAACCCAATCACCCATGATGGCGGAACTCACCCCGTTGACTCTGGCGTCCATTAATGTTGCCAGTATTAAGATTTTCAACCTTTGATTTTTTTCACCCGATTTGAGGCTGAAATTTTGTTTTTGCAAGAGACCAGACTAACAGACATGGGGGCCATCCATAAAGCCAGGAGGGAGTGGAGGTGTGGGCCCTCATACTGGTCTCTTGCGGCCGAGCTGTATAGTGGGGTGGCGGTCCTTTTTAAGACCGCGGAGGTGGAATGCCGACGGGTTATTGAGATAGAAATGGGGAGGTCCCTGGTCTTAGACGTTTTCATGAGGGGACAGGAGCTTCGGCTCATAAACATTTATGGTCCACAATCCAGGTGGGACCGCAAATGTCTCTTCATGAAGATCAAGCCCTTTCTTTTTACGAGCCGGCAGGTGGTCTTCGGTGGGGATTTTAACATCATTACGAGATCCCGTGATAAGGGGGCCCCCGGAGGCCACCTGGCTTATGATAGTACAGCATTAAATAGTATAGCTAGCGAAGCTCGCCTGGTGGATGTCCACATCCGGCACACCCCAAGTCACGGGGGTTTCACCTTTCATAGAGGTAGCTGTAGGTCTAGGATAGATAGGTTTTGATTTGAAGGAGGATGCCATCTTTTCTGCAGTGTCCACCGTTGAGGTGGAATTCTCCGATCACTGTTTAATTTTCTTTTCTCTGAATGATACAGAGACACCCCGGATGGGAAGAGGGCTGTGGAAGCTGTATTCATCCCTCTTGGAAGAAGCGGAAGTGAGACAACCCTGTGAGGAATTTCTTCAGAGCCAGGTACCGCTTTTGGATCTCTGTAGCAGTAAGTCTGAGTGGTGGGAGATCTTCAAAGAGAGAGTGGCGGGGTTCTTCCATCAGCTCTCGAGCCTCAGGAGTCTGAACAGGCACCGCTTGTATCAGGCCTTGAGGAGGAAACTCGAGCAGCTCGTCTCGACTGGGGGTGACCGTGAGGAGATCTCCAGTGTGAAGTCTTTGCTCAAGAGGTGTCAGTATGATAGGCACACATCTTTTGTTTTTGAGAGGGATTTCAGGAGGTATCGCTCGCCTGACCCTTACAGAAACTGTAAGATGTCAGTGAATTGTAAGATGGTGACAGGACTGATCGACAGTATGGGTTCCCTGAACCGATCCAAATCAGGGATCCTGGAGGTGGTCAGATCCTTTTACTCATGCCTCTTGGAAAAGAGGGATCTGGATCGAGACGGGATGTCGGCTTTCCTGGCTGAGACCATTCCTGAGCCAGGAGATGACCCCTCTCTTGATGTTTTGGTAGAGGCAATCAGGGAAGAGGAAGTGAGACTGGCCATTGATGGGCTTCGGCCCAAAAAATCGCGAAGTCCGGATGGCTTAACATCCGAGTTTTACAAGACCTTTAGGGACTCCTTGGTCCCCCTCTTGACTGAGGTGTTTAATGACTGCCTTTGATCGGGCGCTCTTCCCAGCTCAATGAGGAGGTCAGCCCTGATTATCCTATCAAAGGGTATGGACTCGTCCCGTATTGAGAATTGGCGTCCCATAGCGCTTCTCAATGTGGACCGGAAGGTTCTGGCAAAGGTGCTGTTTAATCGGCTGGTGAAGTTTGCACCCGGCTCCTTTCGGGGGCTCAGCACTGCTTTGTTCCAGGCTGCAGTACTTTTAGTTCTGTGCTCGGTGTCCGAGAGGCAGTGGAGCAGGGCAGGGCGGGTCACTGGAAGGGGTACTTGCTGTCCTTAGATCAAGCGAAGGCTTTTGACCGGGTGAATCACGAGTACCTCTGGTCTGTCCTTTTGAGGTATGGTCTGCCTGGGAGGTTTGTAAATTGGTTAGAGACCTTATACCAGGGGGCTGAGACTTTTCCACTCGTGAACGGTTGGGTTGGTCACCCTTTTGAGGTGAGCTCCGGGGTCCGCCAGGATTGTCATCTGAGCCCACTTTTATACGAGTTCGCGATCGATCCCTTCTTGAGGAGGTTAGATCGTGGACCGTTGGTGGGAGTAGGGATGGACCGGGCGGAGCCGGGGACCACTCTGAGGTTGGTAGCGTACGCTGACGACGTCTCCCTCTTTGTGTCCTCGTGAGAGGAGGCGGATTAGGTCATGTCTGAGGTCGAGCGCTTCTCGGAGGCGTCCGGGTCCATGATCAACCGGGAAAAGTGCGAAAGTCTCTGGCTGTGAGGGGAGATCCTAGTTTTGATCTCCCGGACACCCTTCCAGGGCCCCAGACCTCCGCCAAAATCCTAGGCATCGAATTTGGCCCCGGGGACTACCCCCAGCAAAATTGGGAGGGCAGACTTAAGATCGCCGCCCAAAAGGTGGACCAGTGGAAGGGTTGGTCTTTAACCCTGAGGGAAAGGGTCAACTTGGCCAAAGGCTTTCTGCTTCCCTTGTTAATATACCTGGGCAGTGTCTGCGTCTTGCCAGAACCTCTCTGGACACGGGTCTATAGCCTGTTCTTCCAGCTGTTATGGGGGAACAGGCTTAACCTAATTAAGAGAGAGGTCACGTACCATACGAGGAGACTAGGTGGGTTGGGTATGGTCAACCACGTGGTGTTTCTGATAAACACCTTTCTTAAGATCAATGTTGCCAACCTCTATTCAGATAGGGCTCCTCCATGGGTATTCTCCTGCAGGGGTTGGTTTCGGCCTTTCTTCCAGGAATGGGAGACGGGAGGGCAGGTGAAGGACCTGCGCACACCACACGGACATCTTCCGGATTATGCTACCCCGGTTCTGAAGATGATCCGCCGGTGGAGTCTGGGAATGTGGGAAATCAGGACCATGTCGAGGAAATTCCTTGACAGCAGGGTTCTGTTGACCCATTTCCAGAAGCCCCTGGTGCTCAAGGATTGACCAGGCCGGGATCTTTAGGTGGGCTTGGGTTATTAAATTCCAAGCGGATCCCCTTGAAGTTTTGGGAGTTGGCCTGGTGCTGCTTCCATGGGAGGCTGTATGTAAGGGACAACCTGAAGTGCAGGAGCTCCGATGATCGGCGTTGTCCCCATGAGGAGTGTGGCGACATGTTGGAAAGCATGGAGCACTTCCTCCTTCAGTGTCCCTTTAATACAGGGGTCTAAAACAGGGTGGGTGCTTCCATAGGCTGGCGTCCCTTTCTTATCCGGAGTGGGCTTATGGGGAATTCAGATCCCTGGGTGGCCGAGAACGGAGCACTTTATTCCTAGTTAGTGTAGTCATTAGGTTCCACACTTGGAATGCACGGAGTTTAGTTTCCACACAGCGGAAAGTCCTCCCCCAGGATGAGGTGGTTAGAAACATCTTGGGTGACCTGGGGAAGGTGCGCTCTTTGGAGTTCGAGAGGCTGGGTGCGAGGAGGGCCTCTTGGTTTTGGAGGGGTTTTTCCTTTAACGTGCCCTAGGGAGAGCTGGTCTGTGTGAGATTGTTGGTAGGGTAAGATAAGGTGGTGTGGGTGTTGAGGGAGAGAAAAGTAGGGACAGATAGGGACAGGGAGGGCCAGTTTAGGGATAGCTAGATAGTTAGTTTTGATAAGCTAGGTAGAGTAGGGATAGGTAGGGACAGGTAGGGATAGTTAGGGTCAGTTTCTTTTCTTTTAGGGACAGATTTAGTTGGTGAGGGACAGGGTACGTGTGTTGGTGGTTAGGGATGGGGCCTCTTAGGACTCCAGTTTCCCGGTGGTGGGCTGGTGTGTGGCACATTTAGCTTTTTGTTTTGTAAATTCAGGAAATAATGGATATTGGGCTTGTAGGCGCTGAACTTGGGCCTTGTAGGTTATGTGGTCAGTGTATAGAGTTAATGTTTATAATGTTGTGTTTAAAGTAATGTAATGTAATGTAGTGTTCTTGTGTGGTAGGTCTGTTAATGTTATGTATTGTATATAAGTGTAAATAGTTATATGTTTGGGGGGTATAGTTTAGGTTGGGTGGGGGGTTTTTGGGTGGGGGGAGGGCATGGAACTTGTCATGGACCCGAGGGTTGATAAATAAAAAAAAAAAATAATTTCTAAGGGTATAAACTTTCATGGACCCGTCAAGCTTGCGGTGAAAAGGGCATGAACTCATGGACCTGTGGTATGGGGGGGGGAAAGAAAAAAAAATAGGAAAAAAAAAAAAAAAAATTTTTGTGCATGTCTTATTGTGTATATATAGGTTGAGTTGTATTTATGGCCAGGTGAGGCCTTTTTCCTTTCTTTTGGGGTGCGTGAGTGTCAGTGTGTGTGCATGTTTCTTTTATGTTTTTAATTTTGGTTAGGGGTAATGTTCCTGCTGGGGGTCCTTTGAAAAGGAGCTGCAATAGTTTTAAAAGACTAAGGACTGTGGACTTTTTGTTTTTTTGGTTTATTTGATGCTGGTTTCTTTTGTTTCTGTTACTTATTTTAGCTATGTTTTATTTCTGTACAGTTTATTATTTATTATGATGTATGTATTGTTTATAATTTATAATAAAAGAGTTCATACACTGAGGCCCCTGATCATGTGACCCTGACTCCTCCCCTCCTGTGACCTCATCACAGGTCCTGTGCACACAGAGCAGCCATATATGTGGAGTGCGGCTCTGCGGGTGGAGGTCGGTGCTGGAGGCTCCATTATTCTCTATGTGGAGTGCGGCTCTGCGGGTGGAGGTCGGTGCTGGAGGCTCCATTATTCTCTGTGGAGTGTGGCTCTGCGGGTGGAGGTCGGTGCTGGAGGCTCCATTATTCTCTATGTGGAGTGCGGCTCTGCGGGTGGAGGCCGGTGCTGGAGGCTCCATTATTCTCTATGTGGAGTGTGGCTCTGCGGGTGGAGGTCGGTGCTGGAGGCTCCATTATTCTCTATGTGGAGTGCGGCTCTGCGGGTGGAGGTAGGTGCTGGAGGCTCCATTATTCTCTATGTGGAGTGCGGCTCTGCGGGTGGAGGTAGGTGCTGGAGGCTCCATTATTCTCTATGTGGAGTGCGGCTCTGCGGGTGGAGGTAGGTGCTGGAGCCTCCATTATTCTCTATGTGGAGTGCGGCTCTGCGGGTGGAGGTTGGTGCTGGAGGCTCCATTATTCTCTATGTGGAGTGCGGCTCTGCGGGTGGAGGTCAGTGCTGGAGGCTCCATTATTCTCTATGTGGAGTGCGGCTCTGCGGGTGGAGGTAGGTGCTGGAGGCTCCATTATTCTCTATGTGGAGTGTGGCTCTGCGGGTGGAGGTCGGTGCTGGAGGCTCCATTATTCTCTATGTGGAGTGCGGCTCTGCAGGTGGAGGTAGGTGCTGGAGGCTCCATTATTCTCTGTGGAGTGCGGCTCTGCGGGTGGAGGTAGGTGCTGGAGGCTCAATTATTCTCTATGTGGAGTGCGGCTCTGCGGGTGGAGGTAGGTGCTGGAGGCTCAATTATTCTCTATGTGGAGTGCGGCTCTGCGGGTGGAGGTAGGTGCTGGAGGCTCTATTATTCTCTATGTGGAGTGCGGCTCTGCGGGTGGAGGTAGGTGCTGGAGGCTCAATTATTCTCTATGTGGAGTGCGGCTCTGCGGGTGGAGGTAGGTGCTGGAGGCTCAATTATTCTCTATGTGGAGTGCGGCTCTGCGGGTGGAGGTAGGTACTGGAGGCTCTATTATTCTCTATGTGGAGTGCGGCTCTGCGGGTGGAGGTAGGTGCTGGAGGCTCAATTATTCTCTATGTGGAGTGCGGCTCTGCGGGTGGAGGTCGGTGCTGGAGGCTCCATTATTCTCTATGTGGAGTGCGGCTCTGCAGGTGGAGGTAGGTGCTGGAGGCTCCATTATTCTCTGTGGAGTGTGGCTCTGCGGGTGGAGGTCGGTGCTGGAGGCTCCATTATTCTCTATGTGGAGTGCGGCTCTGCGGGTGGAGGTAGGTACTGGAGGCTCTATTATTCTCTATGTGGAGTGCGGCTCTGCGGGTGGAGGTAGGTACTGGAGACTCCATTATTCTCTATGTGGAGTGCGGCTCTCGGGTGGAGGTAGGTGCTGGAGGCTCAATTATTCTCTATGTGGAGTGCGGCTCTGCGGGTGGAGGTCGGTGCTGGAGGCTCCATTATTCTCTATGTGGAGTCGGCTCTGCGGGTGGAGGTAGGTGCTGGAGGCTCCATTATTCTCTATGTGGAGTGCGGCTCTGCGGGTGGAGGTCTGTGCTGGAGGCTCCATTATTCTCTATGTGGAGTGCGGCTCTGCGGGTGGAGGTCGGTGCTGGATGCTCCATTATTCTCTATGTGGAGTGCGGCTCTGCGGGTGGAGGTACGGTGCTGGAGGCTCCATTATTCTCTATGTGGAGTGTGGCTCTGCGGGTGGAGGTAGGTGCTGGAGGCTCCATTATTCTCTATGTGGAGTGTGGCTCTGCGGGTGAGGTCGGTGCTGGAGGCTCCATTATTCTCTATGTGGAGTGCGGCTCTGCGGGTGGACGTAGGTGCTGGAGGCTCCATTATTCTCTATGTGGAGTGCGGCTCTGCGGGTGGAGGTCGGTGCTGGAGGCTCCATTATTCTCTATGTGGAGTGCGGCTCTGCGGGTGGAGGTCGGTGCTGGAGGCTCCATTATTCTCTATGTGGAGTGCGGCTCTGCGGGTGGAGGTAGGTGCTGGAGGCTCCATTATTCTCTATGTGGAGTGCGGCTCTGCGGGTGGAGGTCGGTGCTGGAGGCTCCATTATTCTCTATGTGGAGTGCGGCTCTGCGGGTGGAGGTAGGTGCTGGAGGCTCCATTATTCTCTATGTGGAGTGCGGCTCTGCGGGTGGAGGTCGGTGCTGGAGGCTCCATTATTCTCTATGTGGAGTGTGACTGCGGGTGGAGGTCGGTTGCTGGAGGCTCCATTATTCTCTATGTGGAGTGCGGCTCTGCGGGTGGAGGTCGTTGCTGGAGGCTCCATTATTCTCTATGTGGAGTGTGGCTCTGCGGGTGGAGGTCGGTGCTGGAGGCTCCATTATTCTCTATGTGGAATGTGGCTCTGCGTTTGGAGGTCGGTGCTGGAGGCTCCATTATTCTCTATGTGGAGTGTGGCTCTGCGGGTGGAGGTAGGTGCTGGAGGCTCCATTATTCTCTATGTGGAGTGTGGCTCTGCGGGTGGAGGTCGGTGCTGGAGGCTCCATTATTCTCTATGAGGATTGCGGCTCTGCGGGTGGAGGTCGGTGCTGGAGGCTCCATTATTCTCTTTGTGGACTGTGGCTCTGCGGGTGGAGGTAGGTGCTGGAGGCTCCATTATTCTCTATGTGGAGTCGCGGCTCTGCGGGTGGAGGTCGGTGCTGGAGGCTCCATTATTCTCTATGTGGAGTGTGGCTCTGCGGGTGGAGGTCGGTGCTGGAGGCTCCATTATTCTCTATGTGGAATGTGGCTCTGCGTTTGGAGGTCGGTGCTGGAGGCTCCATTATTCTCTATGTGGAGTGTGGCTCTGCGGGTGGAGGTAGGTGCTGGAGGCTCTATTATTCTCTATGTGGAGTGTGGCTCTGCGGGTGGAGGTCGGTGCTGGAGGCTCCATTATTCTCTATGAGGATTGCGGCTCTGCGGGTGGAGGTCGGTGCTGGAGGCTCCATTATTCTCTATGTGGAGTGTGGCTCTGCGGATGGAGGTCGGTGCTGGAGGCCCCATTATTCTCTATGTGGAGTACGGCTCTGCAGGTGGAGGTCGGTGCTGGAGGCTCCATTATTCTCTTTGTGGACTGTGGCTCTGCGGGTGGAGGTCGGTGCTGGAGGCTCCATTATTCTCTATGTGGAGTGTGGCTCTGCGGGTGGAGGTAGGTGCTGGAGTCTCCATTATTCTCTATGTGGATTGTGGCTCTGCGGGTGGAGGTCGGTGCTGGAGGCTCCATTATTCTCTGTGAGGAGTGCGGCTCTGCAAGTGGAGGTAGGTGCTGGAGGCTCCATTATTCCTACGTTGATCCTAGACGCCTCGTCACAGCCTGAGAGATAACTACACCTAAAGGCAGAAAGATGAAAGCTATCTGCCCCGGAGCAGATCCCCAAAGAAAATAGGAAGCCCCCAAACATATAATGGCGGTTAGACAAGATGAAAATACAAACATAGGTAGAAAATAGATTGAGCAAACGCTGGGGCACAAGCTGACTAAATAGGATAGGACAGGAGAGATTACTTTCTGCGACCCAGAAAACCCTACAAACATCCAACAATTCTGATTACAAAAATACTGAGATCACACGATCTCGCCACCCGCTAAATCAGATCTCAGTGTGAACAAAAACCAAGCCGCAGCCGCTGAAAAAAACAGGATTAAGCAAATAACAGTGGCTGCAGATAAACTGTGAGGAGCTCAGGTCCCAGGAGGGGACCTGGCTGACCTCCACAAAAGTGCAGAAAACAATGCAAAGAGCAAGCACAAAAAGAAAAGCAAAAAATATCTTATCTGAAAGCAGCAGATGCAGGCAAGACTCCAGCAAACTTCCAAATGAACCAGGAACCACAATTGAGACAAGAACAATTGATCACCGGCGACCATCATGGGAGGGAACCTCCCTTATATCACAACAGTCAGTGATCCCTGATTGCCATTCCTCGCTGGAAAGTTCAGTACTGTCTGTAACCACCAGAGGGAGCCTCTGCTCAGAAACCATCTCTAGCACATTCACAACACTCCATTATTCTCTATGTGGAGTGTGGCTTTGCGGTTGGAGGTACCGTATTTTTCGGACTATAAGACGCACCGGACCATAAGACGCACCCCAAATTTTGGGGTGAAAATAGCAGAAAAAAAGATTTTTACAATATGGGGGTCCGTCTTATTGTCCGAATTTTAAGGTACCTGTGGGCCGGCGGTGATACAGCTGGGGTTGCGGCAGTGGTGTGGCAGAGGTGCGGTGATGCTGATACTGTACTCACCTTCCTCAGGTGAGGTGACGCTGCGGCACGGAGAGCAGAACCGGGTTTGTGGCTGTGGTGTGGCGGTGGCAGAGGCGCGGTGGGTGGCGTGCACCTGAGCAGGGTCCCTTCCTCAGGTGTGGTGACGACGCGGCACGGAGAGCAGAGCTGGGTTTGTGGCAGGTGTGGCGGTGGCAGAGGTGCGGCGGTGGCAGAGGCGCGATGGGCGGCGTGCACCTGAGCAGGGTCCCTTCCTCAGGTGGTGAGGTGACACCGCGGCACGGAGAGCAGACAGGACAGCAGAGCCGGGTTTGTCGGTGGTGGCGGCCATCTTCCTGAGGCGGCGCGTGCGCAGAGTACTCTGCTTCCTGGGGCTTCAGAAAAATGGCCGCCGCGATCGCTATCTGCGCATGCGCGGCCTACCGCGGCCATTTTCCTGAAGCCACAGGAAGAAGAGTACTGTATCTGCGCACGCGCCGCCTCAGGAAGATGGCCGCCACCACCGGCAATCGCGGCTCTGCTGTCCTGTCTGCTCTCGGTGCCGCGGCGTCACCTCACCACCTGAGGAAGGGAACCTGCTCAGGTGCACGCCGCCCACCGCGCCTCTGCAACGCCGCATTTCTGCCACCGCTGCCGCAACCCCCCGGTAAGCTGCGGTCGGGCTATAAGACGCACCCCCCATTTTCCTCACAATTTTTTTTTGGGGAAAAGTGCGTCTTATAGCCCGAAAAATACGGTAGTTGCTGGAGGCTCCATTATTCTCTATGTGGAGTGCGGCTCTGCGGGTGGAGGTCGGTGCTGGAGGCCCCATTATTCTCTGTGTGGAGTGGAGGTCGGTGCTGGAGGCTCCATTATTCTCTATGTGGAGTGTGGCTCTGCGGGTGGAGGTCGGTGCTGGAGTCTCCATTATTCTCTATGTGGAGTGTGGCTCTGCGGGTGGAGGTCGGTGCTGGAGGCCCCATTATTCTCTATGTGGAGTACGGCTCTGCAGGTGGAGGTCGGTGCTGGAGGCTCCATTATTCTCTTTGTGGACTGTGGCTCTGCGGGTGGAGGTAGGTGCTGGAGGCTCCATTATTCTCTATGTGGAGTGCGGCTCTGTGGGTGGAGGTCGGTGCTGGAGGCTCCATTATTCTCTATGAGGAGTGCGGCTCTGCAAGTGGAGGTCGGTGCTGGAGGCTCCATTATTCCTACGTTGATCCTAGACGCCTCGTCACAGCCTGAGAGATAACTACACCTAAAGGCAGAAAGATGAAAGCTATCTGCCCCGGAGCAGATCCCCAAAGAAAATAGGAAGCCCCCAAACATATAATGGCGGTTAGACAAGATGAAAATACAAACATAGGCAGAAAATAGATTGAGCAAACGCTGGGGCACAAGCTGACTAAATAGGATAGGACAGGAGAGATTACTTTCTGCGACCCAGAAAACCCTACAAACATCCAACAATTCTGATTACAAAAATACTGAGATCACACGATCTCGCCACCCGCTAAATCAGATCTCAGTGTGAACAAAAACCAAGCCGCAGCCGCTGAAAAAAACAGGATTGAGCAAATAACAGTGGCTGCAGATAAACTGTGAGGAGCTCAGGTCCCAGGAGGGGACCTGGCTGACCTCCACAAAAGTGCAGAAAACAATGCAAAGAGCAAGCACAAAAAGAAAAGCAAAAAATATCTTATCTGAAAGCAGCAGATGCAGGCAAGACTCCAGCAAACTTCCAAATGAACCAGGAACCACAATTGAGACAAGAACAATTGATCACCGGCGACCATCATGGGAGGGAACCTCCCTTATATCACACCAGTCAGTGATCCCTGATTGCCATTCCTCGCTGGAAAGTTCAGTACTGTCTGTAACCACCAGAGGGAGCCTCTGCTCAGAAACCATCTCTAGCACAATCACAACACTCCATTATTCTCTATGTGGTGTGTGGCTTTGCGGTTGGAGGTCGGTGCTGGAGGCTCCATTATTCTCTATGTGGAGTACGGCTCTGCAGGTGGAGGTCGGTGCTGGAGGCTCCATTATTCTCTTTGTGGACTGTGGCTCTGCGGGTGGAGGTAGGTGCTGGAGGCTCCATTATTCTCTATGTGGTGTGCGGCTCTGCAGATGGAGGTAGGTGGTGGTGGGTCCCCGTTATTCTATATCAGGCTTATTTATTACTCTTCCTTCTATATCGCGATCATATTCCGCAGCGCTGTACACCTTTTATTATCACCATCCCTATTGGCGCTCGCACTGTTATTAGACTTTAGTCACACATTGCGATTGCATTTTACACCTGTAAAGAAATTAGATTTCTACACTTGTGTGATCATACCTTCCAACTTTCAAAGAAGATAAAGAGGGATAGATTATACATCATGACAAGATCCTAGGCCATGTCCTTAACCCCTTTATTCCATCATACATACTATTCCGTCCATGTGACCCTGGACCTAATTCCCATGGACGGAATAGTACGTCATGGGCGATCAGCTGCGCTCCCAGGGGAGCGTAGCTGATCGCGGCCGGGTGTCAGCTGTATATCACAGCTGACACCCAGCACTATGTGTCAGGAGCGGTCACGGACCACTCCCGGCACATTAACCCCTGGCTCACCGCGATCAAACATGATCGCGGTGTAACGGGGGCACAGGGAGTCCCCTCCCTGCGCGCTCCCCTGAGACCCTCAGAGCAGCGCGATGTGTCACGTTGTTCCGAGGGTCCGTCCTCCCTCCAGGTCCCCGGATCCAAGATGGCGCTGGGGTCCTGCAGGGAGGCGGCTTCCTCAGTGCCTGCTGAGAGCAGGCGCTGAGGAAGCCTGCAGCAGTGCCTGTGCGATCGCTGGTGTGACAGAGTGCTGTGCACACTGTCACACCAGCGATCTGCTAAAATACAGTGATGTCCCACCCTGGGAGAAAGTAAAAAAGTAATAAAAATAAAAAGTGGTAAAAAAAAATCATAAAAAAAAAAAAAATATTCCCCAATAAATTCATTTCTTCCTGTAAATAAAAAAAACAAAACAATAAAAGTACACATATTTGGTATCGCCGCGTCCGTAACGACCCTCCCCTATAAAACTGTCCCACTAGTTAACCCCTTTAGTGAACCCCTTAAAAAAAAAAAAAAATAAGCAAAAAATCAATGCTTTATCATCATACCGCCGAACAAAAAGTGGAATTACACGCGATCAAAAAGACCGATATAAATAAACTTGGTACCGCTGAAAACGTCATCTTGTCCCGCAAAAAACGAGCCGCCATACAGCATCATCAGCGAAAAAATAAAAGTTATAGCTTGCAGAATAAAGCGATGCAAAAATGATTTTTTATATAAAATTGTTTTTATTCTATAAAAGCGCCAAAACATAAAAAAAATGATATAAATGAGGTATCGCCGTAATCGTACTGACCCGAAGAATAAAACTGCTTTATCAATTTTACCACACGCGGAACGGTATAAACGCCTCCCCCAAACGAAATTCATGAATTGCTGATTTTTGTTCATTCTAATCTCCCAAAAATCTAAATAAAAAGCGATCAAAAAATGTCACGTGCTCAAATATGGTACCAATAAAAACGTCACCTCGTCCCGCAAAAAATAAGACCTCACATGACTCTGTGGGCCAAAATATGCAAAAATTATAGCTCTCAAAATGTGGTGATGCAAAAAACTATTTTTTGCAATAAAAAGCGTCTTTTAGCGTGACAGCTGCCAATCATAAAAACCCGCTATAAATAGTAAATCAAACCCACCATTATCACCCCCTTAGTTAGGGAAAAATAATAAAATTAAAAAAATGTATTTATTGCCATTTTCCCGTTAGGGTTGGCGCTAACGTTAGGATTAATGTTAGGGTTGGGATTAGGGTTAGGGGTGTGTTAGGGTTAGGTTTGTGGTTAGGGTTGGGACTAGGGTTAGGGGTGTGTTGGGGTTAGGGTTGGAGTTAGAATTGGGGGTTTCTGCTGTTTAGGCACATCAGGGGCTCTCCAAATGTGATATGGCGTCTGATCTCAATTCCAGCCAATTCTGCGTTGAAAAAGTCAAACGATGCTCCTTCACTTCTGAGCTCTGCCATGCGCCCAAACAGTAGTTTACCCCCGCATATGGGGTATCAGCGTACTCTGGACCACAAGAGTTATTGTGCAATTTGTCCTATTTCTTCTGTTACCCTTGGGAAAATAAAAAACTGGGGGCGACAAAATCATTTTTGTAAAAAAAAAAAAAAAAAAAAATGATTTTTTTTTTACTGCTGTATGTTATAAATTTTCTGTGAAGCACTTCGGGGTTCAAAGTGCTCAACATACTTCTAGATAAGTTCCTTGTGGGTCTATTTTCCAAAATTGGGTCACTTGTGGGGGGTTTCCACTGTGTAGGCGCATCAGGGGCTCTCCAAATGCGACATGACGCCCCTAGACCATTCCATCAGTCTGCAATCCAAAACGTCACTACTTCCCTTCCGAGCCCAGACGTGCACCCATACAGTAGTTTTCTCCCACATATTGGGTATCGGCATACTCAGGACAAATTGGACAACAAATTTTGGGGTCCAATTTCTCCTGTTACCCTTGTGAAAATAAAATATTGGGGGCGAAAAAATCATTTTTGTAAAAAAAAAAAAAAAAAAAAGGATTTTTTATTTTTATGGCTGTACGTTATAAACTTCTGTGAAGCACTTTGGGGTTCAAATTGCTCACCAAAGATCTAGATAAGTTCCTTAGGGGTCTAGTTTCCCAAATGGGGTCTCTTGTTGGGGGTTTCCACTGTTTAGGCACATCAGGGACTCTCCAAATCAACATGGCGTCCAATCTCAATTCCAGCCAATTTTGGTTGGAAAAAGTCAAATGGTGCTCCTTCCATTCCGAGCTCTGCCATGCGCCCAAACAGTGGTTCCCCCCCACATATGGGGTATCAGCGTACTCAGGACAAATTGGACAACAACTTTTGAGGTCCAATTTCTCCTGTTACCTATGGGAAAATAAAAAATTAGTGACTAAGAGATAATTTTTGTGGGAAAAAAATAGGATTTTTTATTTTCATGCCCGGGCATTATAAACTTGTGTGAAGCACTTGGGGGTTCAAAGTTCCTTAGGGGGTCTAGCTTCCAAAATGGGGTCACTTGTGGGGGGGTTTCCACTGTTTAGGCTCATCTGGGGCACTACAAACGGAACATAACCCCCATCAATGTTTGCATTCCAAAACGTTACTGCTTCCTTTCCAAGCCCTGCCGTGCGCCCAAACAGTTCCCCCCCCCCCACATATGGGATATCAGCGTACTCAGGACAAATTGGACAACAACTTTTGGGGTCCAATTTCCTTGGGAAAAAATCGAAAATTTGGGACTAAAAAATCATTTTTGTGGAAAATTGTTTTTTTTTTTTTTTCACACCCAGGCATTATAAACTTTTGTGAAACACTTTGGGGTTCAAAGTGCTCACAACAGATCTAGATAAGTTCCTTAGGGGGTCTAGTTTCCAAAATGGTGTCACTTGTGGGAGGTTTCCACTATTTAGGCGCATCAGGGGCTCTCCAAACACGACATGGCGTCCAATCTCAACTCCAGCCAATTTTGGTTTGAAAAAGTCAAACGGCGCTCCTTCCCTTACGAGCTCTGCCGTGTGCCCAAACAGTGGTTTTCCCCCACATATAGGGTATTGGCGTACTCAGGAGAAATTGCACAACAACTTTATCTGCCCATTTTCTCCTTTTACCCTTGTGAAAATAAAAAAAAGTTTGTAAAAGATCATTTTTGTGGCTAAAAAGTTAAATATTAATTTTTTCCTTCCACGTTGCTTCAGCTCCTGTGAAGCGCCTGAAGGGTTATTAAACTTCTTGAATGTGGTTTTGAGTACCTTGAGGGGTGCAGTTTTTAGAATGGTGTCACTTTTAGGTATTTTCTGCTTTATAGACCCGTCAAAGTGACTTCAAATGTGAGGTGGTGCCTAAAAAAAATGGCTTTGTAAATTTTGTTGTAAAAATGAGAAATCACTGGTCAACTTTTAACCCTTATAACTTCCTAACAAAAAAAAATTTTGGTTCCAAAATTGTGCTGATGTAAAGTAGACATGTGGGAAATGTTATTTCTTAACTATTTTGTGTGACATATTTCTCTGTTTTAAGGGAAAAAAAATTCATAGTTTAAAAATTGCAAAATTTTCAAAATTTTCGCCATATTTGCGTTTTTTTCAAAAATAAACGCAAGTTATATCGAAGAAATTATACTTCTAACGTGAAGTATAATATGTCACGAGAAAACATTCTCAGAATCGCGCTGATCCGTTGAAGCGTTCCAGAGTTATAACCTCATAAAGAGACAGTGGTCAGAATTGTAAAAATTGGCCCGGTCATTAACGCGCAAACCACCCTTGAGGGTGAAGGGGTTAACCACACTCGTGTACCATTTCATTCTACCCTGAACACAGAGTAAATGGACATCCCCTTTAAGGTTGTGTTTTCTGTTAAATCCATCCGTTGTTGTGTTCCTTTATAGGAACAGAGCAATGGAAAACAGTCTGGGGACGTATTCATCACTAAATGCACAGGAGACAGGAGTGGGGCCTGCCTGTCCCCACTGACTGTAATGGGCTCCATCAGCTTTCCTCTCTTCTCTGAGACCGTCTCCTCAGCATTCCTCTCTATCCTCAGACTGTCTTCTCAGTGCTCCTCTCTGCTCTTGGACCATCTCCTCAGTTTTCCTCTCTTCTCTCAGACCGTCTCCTCAGCGTTCCTCAGTATCCTCAGAGCATGTCCTCAGCGTTCCTCAGTATACACTCAGAGCGTATCCTCAGTGTCCTCTCTGCTCTCAGACCATGTCCTGAGTGCTCCTCTCTGCTCTCAGACCATGTCCTTAGTGCTCCTCTCTGCTCTCAGACCATGTCCTTAGTGCTCCTCTCTGCTCTCAGACCATGTCCTTAGTGCTCCTCTCTGCTCTCAGACCATGTCCTTAGTGCTCCTCTCTGCTCTCAGACCATGTCTTCAGTGCTCCTCTCTGCTCTCAGACCATGTCTTCAGTGCTCATCTCTGCTCTCAGACCATGTCTTCAGTGCTCCTCTCTGCTCTCAGACCATGTCTTCAGTGCTCCTCTCTGCTCTCAGACCATGTCCTTAGTGCTCCTCTCTGCTCAGACCATGTCCTTAGTGCTCCTGTCTGCTCTCAGACTGTGTCCTCAGTATCCTCAGAGCGTATCCTCAGTGTTCCTCTCTGCTCTCAGACCATGTCCTCAGTGCTCCTCTCTGCTCTCAGACCATGTCCTTAGTGCTCTTGTCTGCTCTCAGACCGTGTCCTCAGCGTTCCTCAGTATCCTCAGAGCATGTCCTCAGCGTTCCTCAGTATCCTCAGAGCATGTCCTCAGCGTTCCTCAGTATACTCAGTGTATCCTCAGTGCTCCTCTCTGCTCTCAGACCATGTCCTCAGTGCTCCTTTCTGCTCTGACCGTGTCCTCAGTGCTCCTTTCTGCTCTGACCGTGTCCTCAGTGTCCTGTCTGCTCTCAGACCGTGTCCTCAGTGCTCCTGTCTGCTCTCAGACCGTGTCCTCAGTGCTCCTGTCTGCTCTCAGACCGTGTCCTCAGTGCTCCTGTCTGCTTCTGCTCTCAGACCGTGTCCTCAGTGCTCCTGTCTGCTCTCAGACCGTGTCCTCAGTGCTCCTGTCTGCTCTCAGACCGTGTCCTCAGTGCTCCTGTCTGCTCTCAGACCGTGTCCTCAGTGCTCCTGTCTGCTCTCAGACCGTGTCCTCAGTGCTCCTGTCTGCTCTCAGACCGTGTCCTCAGTGCTCCTGTCTGCTCTCAGACCGTGTCCTCAGTGCTCCTGTCTGCTCTCAGACCGTGTCCTCAGTGCTCCTGTCTGCTCTCAGACCGTGTCCTCAGTGCTCCTGTCCTGCTCTCAGACCGTGTCCTCGTGCTCCCGTCTGCTCTCAGACCGTGTCCTCCGTGCTCCCGTCTGCTCTCAGACCGTGTCCTCCGTGCTCCCGTCTGCTCTCAGACCGTGTCCTCCGTGCTCCCGTCTGCTCTCAGACCGTGTCCTCCGTGCTCCCGTCGCTCAGACCGTTCTCCGGCTCCGTTGCTCTCCTGTCCCCGTGCTCCCGTCTGCTCTCAGACCGTGTCCTCCGTGCTCCCGTCTGCTCTCAGACCGTGTCCTCCGTGCTCCCGTCTGCTCTCAGACCGTGTCCTCCGTGCTCCCGTCTGCTCTCAGACCGTGTCCTCGTGCTCCCGTCTGCTCTCAGACCGTGTCCTCGTGCTCCCGTCTGCTCTCAGACCGTGTCCTCAGTGCTCCCGTCTGCTCTCAGACCGTGTCCTCAGTGCTCCCTGTCTGCTCTCAGACCGTGTCCTCAGTGCTCCTTCTGCTCTCAGACCGTGTCCTCAGTGCTCCTGTCTGCTCTCAGACCGTGTCCTCAGTGCTCCTGTCTGCTCTCAGACCGTGTCCTCAGTGCTCCTGTCTGCTCTCAGACCGTGTCCTCAGTGCTCCTGTCTGCTCTCAGACCGTGTCCTCAGTGCTCCTGTCTGCTCTCAGACCGTGTCCTCAGTGCTCCTGTCTGCTCTCAGACCGTGTCCTC
This sequence comes from Oophaga sylvatica, assembly GCA_033576555.1. NCBI lineage: Eukaryota > Metazoa > Chordata > Amphibia > Anura > Dendrobatidae > Oophaga > Oophaga sylvatica. Next base: position 3,961,427 of record JARQOD010000003.1, on the reverse strand, counting down.
AGTGCTCCTGTCTGCTCTCAGACCGTGTCCTCAGTGCTCCTGTCTGCTCTCAGACCGTGTCCTCAGTGCTCCTGTCTGCTCTCAGACCGTGTCCTCAGTGCTCCTGTCCTCTAGCTCCTCAGGCCCGTTGCTTCATCCTCAGTGCTCCTGTCTGCTCTCAGACCGTGTCCTCAGTGCTCCTGTCTGCTCTCAGACCGTGTCCTCAGTGCTCCTGTCTGCTCTCAGACCGTGTCCTCAGTGCTCCTGTCTGCTCTCAGACCGTGTCCTCAGTGCTCCTGTCTGCTCTCAGACCGTGTCCTCAGTGCTCCTGTCTGCTCTCAGACCGTGTCCTCAGTGCTCCTGTCTGCTCTCAGACCGTGTCCTCAGTGCTCCTCTCTACTCTCAGACCGTGTCCTCAGTGCTCCTCTCTACTCTCAGGCCATCTCTTCAGTGTTCTCTGCTCTCAGATCGTGTCCTCAGCTTTCCTCTCTATCCTCAGATCATCTCAGCTTTTCTCTCTGCTCTCAGGCCATCTCCTCAGCACTTCTCTCTGCTCTCAGGCCATTACCACAGTGCTCCTCTCTGCTCTCAGACCGTCTCCTCTGCATTCCTCTCTGTCCTCAGACCCTGTCCTCACTATTCCTCTCTGCTCTCAGGCCATCTCTTCAGTGTTCTCTGCTCTCAGATCGTGTCCTCAGCTTTCCTCTCTATCCTCAGATCATCTTAGCTTTTCTCTCTGCTCTCAAGCCATCTCCTCAGCACTTCTCTCTGCTCTCAGGCCATTACCACAGTGCTCCTCTCTGCTATCAGGCCATCTCCTCAGTGTTCCTCTCTGCTCTCAGACCGTCTCCTCCGCATTCCTCTCTGTCCTCAGACCCTGTCCTCACTATTCCTCTCTGCTCTCAGGCCATCTCCTCAATGCTCCTTTCTGCTCTCAGACGATGTCCTCAGTGTTAATCTCTGCTCTCAGACCATGTCCTCAGTGCTCCTTTCTGCTCTCAGGCCATCTTCTCAGAACGTGTCCTCAGTGCTCCTCTTCTCTCAGACCATGTCTTCAGTGTTCCTCTCTATCCTCAGATCATCTCAGCTTTCCTCTCTGCTCTCAGCCCATCTCCTCAGTGTTCCTCTCTTCTCTCAGACCGTGTCCTCAATGTGACTCTGCTCCCAGACCGTCTCCTCAGCTTTCCTCTCTATCAGATCATCTCAGCTTTTCTCTCTGCTCTCAGGCCATCTCCTCAGCATTTCTCTCTGCTCTCAGGCCATTCCACAGTGCTCCTCTCTGCTACCAGGCCATCTCAGCATTCCTCTCTGCTCTCAGACCCTCCTGCTAGCGTTCCTCTCTGTCCTCAGACCGTGTCCTCCCTACACCTCTCTGCTCTGACAGTGTCCTCAGTGTTCCTCTCTGCTCTCAGGCAATCTTCACAGTGCTTATCTGTGCTCTCAGGCCATTTTTCTCAGCTTTTCTCTCTGCTCTCAGCCAGTCTCCTCCGCAATCTTCTATGCTCCCAGGCAGTCTCCTCAGAGCTTCTCTCTACACTTAAGCTGTTCCTCATTGTCCCTCTCTGCCCTCAGACTGCGTCTTTGGGACTCATCTCTATCCTTATACTGTCTCCCCATCGCTCCTTTCTACCCTCAAGTTGTCTCTTCAGCGCTGCTCTCTTCTCTGCTCTTAGGCTGTCTCCTCAGCACTCCTCTCTGCTCTGTCTGCCTCCTTGGCATTCAAATCTAACCTAAGACCTTCCTCTCTGTCCTCAGACCATCTCCTCAGCGCCTCATCTTTACTATCAGTGGTCTTTTCTAGCTTCAGGTTGTCTCCTCAGCGCTCTTCTGTACCCTTAGGCCATCTCCTCAGCGGGTCTTTCTGACCTCAGACTTGTAGTACATACCTCCCAACTTTTGAAGATGGGAAAGAGGGACAAAGGTAAAAATTTTAGGCCACGCCCCGACCACACCCATTTCACAACTAGTCACACCCATGTACACGCCCCAACCACACCCATTTAGCACTGGTGATCACACTGACTGGTACTGAGGGCACAGTGACTGGTAGTGTGGGCACACTGGTACTGAGTAAAAGAAAGAAAGAACAGAGAAAAAAGAAAACCGAGAGAAAGAAAGGAGAGAAAGCAAGAACAGAGAAAGAAAGAGGGGAAAGCAAGAAAGAACAGAGAGTAGAGAGAAAGAAATAAAGAAAGGGGAAAGAAAGAACAGAGACGGAGAAAGGAGGGGAAAGAAAGAACAGAGAAAGAAAGATGGGAAAGAAAGAACAGAGCGAGAAAGACAGAAAAGAAAGAAAGAACAAAGAAAGAAAGAAAGGAGAGGGAGGGAGAAAGAAAGACGGGAAAGAAAGAACAGAAAGAAAGAGGGGACAGAAAAAAAGAACAGAGAAAAAGAGGGGAAAGAAAGAACAGAGGAAGAAAGAACAGAGAGGGAGAGAGAAAGAAAGGGGAAAGAACAGAGAAAAAGAAAGGGGAAAGAAAGAACAGAGAGAGAAAGAATAGAGAAAGAAAGAGGGGATAGAAAGAACAGAAAGAAAGGGGAAAGAAAGAACAGAGAGAACAGAGAGAGAAAGAAAGGGGAAAGAACAGAGATAGAGAGAGAAAGAGGGGACAGAAAAAAAGAATAGAGATAAAAAAGAAAGAGGGCAAAGAAAGAAACAACAGAGGGAGAGAGAAAGAAGGGAAAGAGAGAACAGAGAGAAAGAATAGAGAAAGAAAGAGGGGATAGAAAGAACAGAAAGAAAGGGGAAAGAAAGAACAGAGAAAGAAAGGGGAAAGAACAGAGATAGAGAGAGAAATAGAGAAAGAGGGGACAGAAAAAAGAATAGAGAGATAAAAAAGAAAGAGGGCAAAGAAAGAAACAACAGAGGGAGAGAGAGAGAAAGAAGGGAAAGAGAACAAAGAGAGAAAGAAAGAACAGAGATAGAAAGATGGGAAAGAAAGAACAGAGATAGAAAGATGGGAAAGAACAGAGAGAAAGAAAGAACAGAGATAGAAAGAACAGAGAAAGAAAGAGGGGAAAGAACAGAGAAAGAAAAAGAAAGGGGAAAGAAAGAACAGAGAGAAAGAAAGAAGTGAAAGAAAAAGCAGAGAGAGAGAAAGAAATAGAGATTCTATAAAAATACTATAGCAGCCCGGCTCTCATTGTAGTGCCCACCTGAGCCTCCTGATGCAGGACATATCATGATCCGCTCACATGGCCGACATCCCCGATTCCAAGGCGATCCCGCTGTCCGCGCTGTCGTCGGAGGACACGGTGATGGATCTGAAGCATTCCCTGAAGTGCCTCCTTGGTTCCGTCACAATCTCCTCCCGAAATTACCTCCTTTCCGGTCATCTTCCAGCACATCACTTCTGGTTGAACATCACGTGCGAGATTTAAACTGCTCCTCGGGGCTCCGGCATGTACTCCTGTGTCCACGGGAAAAACTCCTGGCCGGGACAGCAGGGCACACTCTCAAAATCGGGTGTGTCCCGCTGAATTCGGGATGGTTGTGAGGTATGAATACTCCCCACCATATACCTTGTACACGCACGGCTCTGCACACCTCATACAAAACATGGTTCCGCTTTGTATGGCTTGTACACACACGGCTCCGCTCCGTCCACCTCGCACACACAAGGCTCCACTCAGTATACACATGGCTCCATTCCGTACACCTTGTACACACACAACTCCACTCCGTTAACCATGTACACATGCGGCTTTGCAGCATACACCTTGTACACACGCGATTCTGCTCTGTACACCTAGTACACACGTGGCTCCGCTATATACACACAAGGCTCTACTACATCCTACTCTTACACACAAGGCTCCGCTACATCTAACTTGTACACACTACAGCACTGCTACATCCACCTCGTACACGGCTCCACTCCGTACACCTCGTACACACAAGGCTCCGCTCCATGCACCTCGTACATATATGGCTCCTCTCCGTACACCTCGTACACACACTGCTCCTCTCCGTACACCTCGTACACACACTGTTCCTCTCCGTACACCTCGTACACACACGGCTCCGCTCCGTACACCTCGTACATACATGGCTCCGCTCCGTACACCTCATACACACACACGGCTCTGCTCCGTACACCTCGCACACACACGGCTCTGCTCCGTACACCTCGCACACACACGGCTCCGCTCCGTACACCTCGCACACATGGCTCCGCTTTGTACACCTCATACACACACAGCACTGCTACATCCACACTGTAAACACCTCCTGACCCCACACATAAACTTACCCTCATCCAGCACCATGACAACCAGCACAGCAGAGTCCTGCACACACGGAGGAGCCTTTCCATGTGACACCTAACTCCTCCCCTTCTGTGACCTCATCACAGGTCCTGCTCGCACATAAGAGGACAGCACAGCAACGGACTCCTGGCTGTGAGAAGCTGAAGTGGGAGGGCGAGGATGAGGGGCGTGGCGGCTTCTCAGTGCGGGAAACATAGCGTCCCGACCGGGACAACGGGTGGGAGGGTTAGAATCGGGACTGTCCCGCTCAATCCGTGATGGTTGGGAGGTATGCTGTAGTATGCTGGTGTTTTCTATCATAAACAGTGATGATGCAGTAATTTCGTTCAGCCACCAGAGGTCACCTTTGAGTAATAGACAAGAAAACTCTAGAAACAGGAAATGAGGCCTGAGAGATTTTTCCCGGGCAGAAAAATGAGAAGCAGTGTGGTGAAGAGGCAGAGAGGAACCCAGAGCTTGAAGCATTCCTTTCTGGACTATGTACTTTCAGGAAAGCGGCTCCTGTGAGTAAACTGAGAAGTGTGACCAGTCACCGACTTTGTAGTTAGCTAGGGATAATTAGAAAGAGATCGCAGCCTGTTCAAGGACACGCTTCTTACATAGAATTGCATATGAACTGATAGAGATTGTGTGGATTCCTGTGCATCAAGATTCTGGCTGTGGAATATTACTGGAATTGATTGTGAACTGTATCTGCATCAGAAGATTTGGTAGCTCAGAAAGCTGTTGATCCGGTGCTGGACATCTGTATAACAAATTCAGTGATTTACTGTTGAAGTATATTCTGTGAAGGAGTACACTCTGAGCGCTCAATAATAAGAAAGTGCACTGTGTATATATTGTGTTTAAGTTGATTTATTGGTTATATATAAATATATTAGGGGAAACAGGGTTCCCATGACTTATTGTAATTTAGGCGGGAAGTGGGTGTAAGATTGTATTCCTGAGTGGACCACGTGTCAAAGGCACAGTAGTTCCCCGTATAGGCCCGTTACGGATAAGGGAGGGACTGGTATCGTCTTGGAGTAATCTGTTTCCTGTCTGTGAAGCGAACACTTAGGGTCTCTCAGGCTGCATACCTTGTTTTGTGTGGGTTGTGGCCCATATTGTGTTGAGAGGGAAAATTCTGTCATTCTTTGCACCAGATAATAAGAAAAGTTGGTTTACTTTCATATTGTATTCTGAGTCGTTCATAGCAGCGCCGTATTCCAATCTCGAGCAACGACCGGCATACCGGCGGTTACAGACCATCTTATTGGCGTTCCTTTCTGAAATCATCTGTCTCCTCAGCACTTCTCTCATCCCTCAGTCCATCTCCTCAGCGTTCTTCTCTGCTCTGAGGCCATCTCATCATTATTCCTGTCTGTCCTCTGGTCAAGGCACATTACAACATAAAAGATCACTATGTGCCCTGGGCCAAGAGCAGAGAGGAGTATCATAAGAGATTTCCTTTTTCAATCTTCTGTACATAATCTACGAGCCTGTGTAACAAATAATATAATCAGCACTAATTACCTTCACCCTGGTCCAGTGCCGGTTCTCTACTGCCGCTCTGGTCTTGTTTATAGGCTGCAGTCGTGATGTCATGTCTTTAGCAGATGTGACAAGTGCAGCCAGTCACTGAGCTAAACGGTTCATGCGGAATAAATTTGCATCAGTTTTGAGATCAATGGTTGACTGCAGCAGTCTTATGCGCTACAGGTATGATGTCACCAGGGGTGAAAATTTTGTAAATAATTTTTTGGTGTCACCATTTTCTGAGACCCGTAACTATATTCATTCTTTCATCTAAAAACTGGTTTCAAGACTTACTTCTTGTTGTCTTCAGTTTTCTTTATACAATTTCGGAGTACATATTACATTTTAATAGCTTTTTATGTGTAATTGTGGTGATCATTTTAATATTCGTAGTGTTTCGATTTATACCATATGGGAAAAAATATTTCAATATTTTATTAATTCAGGCAGTTACTTACGTGACAATACCAAATATTTCTTTGCTAATGTACTTCATTTTACATTTACTTTGGGAAAAAGGCGAATGATATAAACGTTTATTTTTTTTGGTCTTTTTTTTCGTTTTTATTTTTAATTTTGTCTTTTTTTTTTTTTCATCTACAGTGTGTATGTATGTGTGTATATATATATATATATATATATATATATATATATATATATATATATATATATATATATATATATATATATATATATATATATATATATATTTCTTTACTCTCCTTGGGTATCCTGACCATTTTTCCCCCACTTCCACATAGTGCTATAATCATCTATAGTATCCTATAAAGTAATAGCCCCCTCTCTCATTGCCATATACAATAAAGTTGTAGTGCCCCACACCACTAATAGGGTTGTCCTTCCCCTCATTTGCTGTTATCTACAGTACATGGTTATAATATATTTTTTTTTGTCCCACTAGAACTGAGCATACACTGCACCATGCTAGGTGCAACCATGCCAGTGTTTTTCTATTTGTATTTCCATAAAAAACAGTGCCTCCACCCCAACACGCATATCAAAATAACTCAGAGAGTTAACTTAAGTATAACATTTCAAAATCTGAATGGAGACAAGCTTCAGCATATTTCCCAACTGGTTTCACCTTTTGGCTTTGTCAGGGGCTAGATGTAAAATCCATGTACGATGGACTGAGGGATGTTTCCTGAACATTGCACCCTTAGCTTACGGCAGTAGAGAATAAGAAAATATTTTTTGGAACACATTGAAACATACACTGTGTGCGCAATTATTAGGCAAGGGAATATTTTGAACATATCATTTGTATGCTGATTTTCCAAATACAAGCTGTATAGACTTGAATGTTTATTGGATGAAGCAGATCAGGTGATGTGTAATGAGGGTATGTGACCTATGGATATTGACACCCTCTAAAAGTTAAAAAATTTTGAAAAGTTTTACAGAGGGATGCAGCACTTCTAAAATTGCTCAGATATTGGGATGCAACCAGAGAACCTTCAAAAGTCTACAGTGTCGCAAAAGAAAATAAAGAATAACATTAACTGCAAAAGATTTCAGAAAAGTAACCAGGAAGATATTGTCCCTCCAGTGTTGTCGTATTCCCAAGCTGTAACCTCCCTGAAGCCCAGAAGTACATGATGTTAAGTGCTCAGAGACCAGGCCGAGACTGATCCCCAAACACCACTGAATAAGAAACCAGTGCAAACATCAAGACTTGGCCAAGAAATATCTGAAGACAGATTACTTAAAGGTTTTATGGACTGATGAGTCACTCTTGATGGACCAGAAGGATGGGAACATGTTTAGATCAGTAATGTGCACAGACCAGGACTTGGAGGTGGAGGTGGGCACTGTTATGGGCTGGTATTATTACAGATGAGCTATGTGATGCTGTGATATGTTCTGTGGGTATCATTTTGTGTATATTTATATTTTACTGATTTACATGGTGTACTCTTGTTGCCTGGTATCATTCTGTGTATTCCACATATTGTCTACAGTATCAATTGTCAGCCTTTTGGCTGATAATTGAGTTAGCTCACCTACCATCTGCAGCCTGAATGTGTCTATGCCTCTTGATGAACCCCTGCTGACATCTCCTGATTGTCCATTCATGACCCCTCAGCTATCCAAATGCAGCGAGTCGCCCCCTATAGTGCCTTAAGGGTATGCCACACTAAACAGCGTCGCTAACGAGATCGCTAAAAAACGTCACTATTTAGCGATCTCGTTAGTGACGTTGTTCAGTGTAGCATGTAGCAACGACGTGGCCCTGCTAAGATCCTGCTGTGATCTCGTTCGTCGCTGACATCGGTCCGGACCCTATTTTTATCGTCGGCGTCCCGCTGGTAAGTATATATCGCTGAGTGTGGCACCTTTTTTTAGCGATTTAGCGGTATTTTTTGTACCGCTAAAGTCGTTAAGGAGATCGCTAACCGCGATAGCGTCCTTAACGACATCGCTAAATTAAGCCGCTACTAGCGATATTGAAACTATCCCGCTAGCGATCGCATTAGTATGCGTCGTTATCGTGATCGCTAGCGGGATAGTTTAGTGTGGCAGTACCTTTAATCCCGAGGCACCTTTCTCAGGTCAGAAGAGGGATGAAAGCCATCAAACCGGTCTGACCACCCCGGGAGATAAGTAGAGGGTCTGAGGAGGGCAGAGAGGTGGAAATCAGTTCCTGTTTGGAGAGGATGGTGTAAAGACACAGCACTTCAGAGAAAGAAGGATTGGTTTCTTTTGTTTTATCCTCTGTTGTCTGGATTATTGGACTCATCTCATGGGACATTTATCCTGTTACTGAACTGCATTCGTGTTCTGGACTATTGTATCCTCAGTGTGGTGGTTTGTTATTGGACCTTTTAGTTTTGCCTATAATAAAGGACTTGGGATTGTTCAACACTTCTCTTGCTCTGTTAATTGTGTGATAACGGAGAAGGACCCCGTGACAAGCTAGTTGGCCCGTTTTGATTTAAAGAGACTCAAAATCAACTCCAAAACCTGCCAGTTTTAGAAGACCCTTTCGTTAAGCAGAGTTACAGGGAAAATATGCATCTTTAAAAAAAAAAACAAACATGATTTTTCTGCATCACAATGCTCAATTGCAGGTTTGAAGTCAGGAAAGGTCTTAAAGATGAAAGAATAATGACATGGCCTCTTCCTCATTGGACCTAAACCCAACAGAGCTTTTGGGCACTTCAATTTGAGATTTATGGTGAAGGAGAACCGTCCCCTCACTTAGCAGTGGCTGGTGCTGCCCAAAAAATGATCGTCAACAGATTAAGAAACTAATGGACTCCATGGATGGACTGCTTATCACTGGTATTGAGAAGAAAGGTGGCTATATTGGTCACTGATACTTTTCTGGCATTTAAAAAATATATATTTTTGTATGTTGAGCAGTTTATTTTTATCTGTTATAGTAAGAATAAAAACCAAACAATTGAGAGGGAAAATCTACGTTTTTAGTTTCAGAATAATCCTGTATACAGAAATATTTTCCTAAGACAACACCTCACGTTTACTTTTTTCAGCTGCAGATGAAGGAAGAGAGCCACAGTAATTCATTACTGATGGGTAGGCGGAGCCCCAGATCAGGATGTTACCTCAGATCAAAAGAGTGATGACTGGCTGGCCCCTCCAGCTCGGGCTCCTCCTACTCAGCTCCAGTCTAAGATTTGAGGTCCAGAGGATGGTCGCTGCTAATGCAGCTCCTCAGAAAATTTTATTATTTTAATATTCGGACAGGAGACTTGGATCACTAGTTGGTCTAGAGGTCTCAGGGGTATCAGCGCTGCTGTACCCCAACCTCTCCCTTGGCGGATCTGTATTCACTCAAAGTCCCTGCAGAATCCTTGCCGGCCCTGGGGGATGAGGAGAGCTTCTCTGGCGGGAACGCAAACCACACGTGCGGTCACTGCGTTCTTCGCCCTGGGGGAAGCATGGGCACTGCGCCAGAAACCCCTGAGGGTCCTGTGGCGCCTTGGCTGGTGAGTACTCCACACAAATTTTAATAATAATTATGTGTGAGTGCTTTAGCGTCTGAATGAGCAGCGCTATTATTAATGTCAGCGCTACTACATGTAAATGTCAGTAAGCTTCAGCGCTGCTGTGACAGCGCTAATACATGTAATGTCAGTAAGCTTCAGCGCTGCTGTGACAGCGCTACTACATGTAAATGTCAGTAAGCTTCAGCGCTGCTGTGACAGCGCTACTACATGTAATATCAGTATGCTTCAGCGCTACTGTGACAGCGCTACTACATGTAATGTCAGTATGCTTCAGCGCTACTGTGACAGCGCTACTACATGTAAAGTCAGTATGCTTCAGCGCTGCTGTGACAGCGCTTCTACATGAAGATGTGGTGATTTTTTGTCCGCAGGCAGATAGCTGCAGGACAGAGAGGGAGCAGGAGCGGGGAGATTTCGCGCTCATTATTTGAGCTAGCAGGGGGCGTGGCCTATCTATCCCGGTCTTTTGAGCAGGAAGACGCGCGCTCTGGCTTTTCTCCTGCGACCCCCTCACTGTGGCGGCCATTACTCAGGCTCCTGGGCTCCTCGGACCGCTCCCCTCCTCATATAGACACCACGGCCAGCTGGGTGAGTGTGGATTCCTCACTCCGCAGCGCAGCGATCGCTATCCTGCAGCTGCAGTCTCATCAGAGACATAAAATTGGCTGGGGCTCACAAATATATATATATTTTGGTGAGTTTGCAATATTAACCCCTTTGAGGGTTATTTCTACCTGCTAAATTTGCTGACTGAATACCGCTGGGGTAACTCTGCTTGGTGGAGCGTTAACCCTTCAGCGTTTTAAAAAAAAAAAAAAAAAAAAAAACCGCATAGTTTTTTGCTGGTATTACCGCTTTGACCTGCTCATTCAGATGAGACATGTCTGAACAGAGTTCAGATGCCGCGGATCACGTCCCAGTGCCATTGCGGCAATCAGATACGCAGACCTCCACAGCGTCTAGCGCTGCGGTCGACAGCGGTGGAAAATTGGATGATATCGCTCGATCGATTAATAACTTATCTGACCTTTTAGGTCAATATGTGTCTGCTAATTCCTCTCAGAGGAAGCGACGCAGGCCGTTACCGGCCTCTACACGGAGCGAGTCAGATGTATCTGATATTGGGCAGAGTTCCCCTTTATATTCGGATGGAGAAATATCCGATTCAGATGCGGACGAGCCGCAGGGGCGTTCCTCTATGGCGAAGCGTACGGAGGCATTAATTGAAGCCATGAGAGAGATATTACAGTTACCGGAGGAGGTAACTAGTCGTCCTGGTAAAACAGCACGCATGTTCCAGGAGTCCCGTGCTTCGCGCACAACATTGCCAGCTCTGGATGAGCTTAATGGTGTAATAGAGGAGGAACGTCTATGTCCAGATAAGCGTTTTCATGGAACGCATTTCTTTGATACACTTTATCCTTGCTCTACGGAGTTAAAGGCTAATTGGACTTCTGCTCCTGAAGTGGATGTGTCCTTATCTCAGCTTAGTAAATCCTCACTACTCCCTATTAAGGGAAAAGCGAGCTTACAGGAGCCTTTGGATAGAAAGGCAGAATTGGCGGCAAAAGCAAGCTATGAGGCTGCGGGTCATGGATTTCGAGCAGTGCTAGGATCCATGTGTGCTGCTAGAGCTTCTCTAAGCTGGTTGGCACGTCTGAAGACGGAGTTGCAAAATGAATCTCCGTTATCTGAGATACGGGAAACTTGTGAATGGTTAGAAACGGCAGCCTGTTATATCTTTGATGCCGGTCTGGATACGGCATCTCTGCTGGCCAAAGCGCAAGCTTCAGCGGTCACAGTCAGAAGAGCTTTATGGCTCAGACAGTGGGCCGGGGACGCAGTTTCCAAACAAGGGTTGTTGGCCTTACCTTACAAGGGTGGCCATCTTTTTGGATCCGACCTCACAGAGCTGATTTCCAAGGCTAAGGCAAAGGAATCAGCATTACCACAGCGAAGGGCCATGGCCTCGGTGTCCAGTAAGCCTGGTGTTTATAGTGGTCGGCGGTCCTTTCGGGGCCGAGGACGATCTAGTCACTCCTCGTGGGGATCGGGTCGTCCTTCTTTCTCAGGAAAGAAATCCTCTCAGAAAACTCGTACTCCCTGGAAGCAGAGTTTCCGCCAGAACAAGCGGGAACTTGACAAGAAACCCGCAAAGTCGGATTGACGCCAGGGGTCCACTCGAGGATTCTCGAGTGGGGGGTCGCCTGCTTCTTTTCAAGGAGACTTGGATGGCTCGCGTTCCAGATTCCTGGGTAACGCGGATAGTGTCGGCAGGCTATTTCATAGAGTTTGCTTCTCAACCCCCAAATGTTTTTTGTCAATCTCGCGTTCCGTCGGAACCCGAGCTTGTTGTCGCTCTACAGCGAGAGGTCGAATCGCTACTACAAAAGGGTGTAGTGATACCGGTTCCGTCAGAGGACCGAGGAAAAGGTTTTTATTCCAACCTTTTTATAGTTCCCAAAAAGGAGAACAAATTTCGCCCGATTCTGGATCTCAAGCGATTAAACCGGCATGTCCATACCCGGAAATTTCGCATGGAGTCGCTTCGTTCCGTTGTGGCAGCTCTGTCACAGAACGTTTTTCTGGTGTCAATCGACATTCGCGACGCCTATTTGCATATTCCCATCGGAAAGGCTCATCAGCGCTTTCTTCGATTTGCCATAGGTCAGAATCATTACCAGTTCGTGGCTCTGCCGTTCGGCTTAGCCTCAGCGCCAAGGGTCTTTACAAAAGTTCTGGCGCCCCTCATGGCACTCCTTCGAAGACAGGGGATTACGATTCTCCCTTATCTGGACGATCTTTTGATCGTGTCTTCCTCGGAGGAGGAGGCATTGACGGCTCGGGATTTGTCTCTTCAGTTTCTGAAAGACTTCGGTTGGCTGGTCAATTGGGAGAAGTCGTCCCTGGAACCATCAAGGACAATTCTCTTTTTGGGAATGCATCTCGACACGTTTCGGTCGGTAGTTTCCTTACCACCAGACAAACAGTCATGTCTTCTTCGACATGTACAGATTATGACAGCCTCAACGGCAATGTCCCTACGGAAGTGTATGCGTCTTCTGGGACTGATGGTGGCGTCCATGGAGGCAATTCCTTTTGCCCAGTTCCACTCCAGGACTCTTCAAAGGTTCATCTTGAGTCGATGGAACCAGTCGCAATCGCTGGATTGCAGTGTCACCATTTCTCGCGCGGTGCGGGATTCTCTAGACTGGTGGTTACGTCCAGGGGCATTCTCCCTGGGGAAGTCTTTCCTCCCTCTGAAGTGGTCAGTCATAACCACCGATGCCAGCCTGACGGGCTGGGGGGGTGTTTGGACCAATCTCTGGATTCAGGGGGTATGGTCACCGGAAGAGTCTGTGCTTCCGATCAACATCCTGGAATTGAGGGCGATTTTTCTTTGCCTCCAACATTGGACGGTCCCTTTGAGCGGTCTGCCAGTCCGTGTGCAGACAGACAATGCGACGGCTGTCGCGTATATCAATCACCAAGGTGGGACAAGGAGTTCCAGACTCATGGTAGAGGTGTCCCGAATTCTGATTTGGGCAGAGGCCAATGTACCAGCCATTTCGGCGATTCACATTCCAGGGGTCCAGAATATTACAGCGGACTTTCTCAGTCGCAGAAGGATGGATCCCGGGGAATGGAGCCTCCACCCGGAAGTCTTTGCACTACTGTGCTCTCGCTGGGAACCCCCCAAGTGGATTTGATGGCTTCCAGGTCCAATGCCAAGTTACCGACATTCATGTCCAGGTACAAGGACCCGAAGGCGGTGGCGGTGGATGCTCTAGTGGCTCAGTGGGATCAGTTCAAGCTGATCTATGTATTCCCGCCGATATCCTTACTTCCTCTAGTGCTGCGTCGGATCAGACTAGAGAGAATTCCAGCTATTCTGATAGCTCCAGACTGGCCAAGAAGGGTGTGGTTCTCGACAATAATGTCGCTGTTGGCGGCACCTCCGTTTCCACTCCCTCTTCAACAGGACTTGTTGACTCAGGGGCCCATTTGTCATCCGGACTTGATGTCCCTGCGTTTGACGGCGTGGCTCTTGAGACCGAGATCTTGACCCGTAGAGGTTTTTCAGCCGAGGTCATTGCTACCCTTCGTGCTGCAAGATGTCCGGCTACTTCTAGGATTTACCACAAAATTTGGGAAACCTTCTTTTCGTGGTGTTTGGGGTCTTCTCGGAACCCGAGAAAGTTTTCCATTCCCAACCTGTTGGCTTTTCTGCAACATGGGCTAGACAAGGGTTTGGCAGTTAGCACTCTGAAAGGTCAGATTTCTGCTCTGTCCTTATTATTCCGGAGAACCATTGCTTCGAATAGAGACGTGATCTCTTTTTTCCGAGGTATCTCTCGTAAGTTTCCGCCGCGGAAGGCACCTGTGTCTCCTTGGCGGCTCAACCTTGTTTTGGAGGCTCTTCAGCATAAACCTTTTGAACCTATGGTTTCTGCTAGCCTTTCTTTACTTTCTTGGAAGGTGGCTTTCCTTGTTGCAGTCACTTCCTTGAGGAGAGTTTCTGAATTGGCAGCTCTTTCTTGCTCGCCTCCTTTTCTGGAGTTTTTTCCGGATCGTGTAGTGCTTCGCACTCGGGGTGATTGTTTGCCTAAAGTGGTGTCACAATTTCATGTTAACCAGGATATTGTGTTGCCCTCACTCTGTCCGGATCCGAAGAATACGAAAGAGCGAGATTTACACACATTGGATTTAGTGCGGGCCTTGAAGTTTTATCTATCTATTACTCAAGGTTTTCGTAAGACGGACTCCCTGTTTGTGGTTCCGGCAGGTCGTCGGCGTGGTCAACGAGCTTCCAAGGGTTCTATAGCTCGTTGGATCCGGTCAGCTATTTTGGAAGCTTACCGTCTTCGGGGTGAATCTTGCCCGATTAAGATTCGTGCCCATTCCACGAGAGCTGTGGCTTCATCGTGGGCTTTTCATCAAGGTGCTTCGGCAGTGCAGCTTTGCCGAGCGGCGACTTGGCGCTCTGTCCACACGTTTACAAGATTTTATAAAGTGGACGTCAGTGCTTCCGCTGATGCAGCCCTCGGACGTAGGGTCCTGCAGGCAGCTGTAGTTTAAAGTTCTGGATGAACTTGTGTTTAGCGCTGGTTGCGCTTTGTTGTTAAGGTTGTTGGGTTTCTGCCTTTTATTGGTTTTTTCCCACCCTTATTTTTGAACTGCTTTGGGACGTCCCATCAGTAATGAATTACTGTGGCTCTCTTCCTTCATCTGCAGCTGAAACACGGATTTTGGTAAAGACTTACCTGTAAAATCCTTTTCAGCGAAGGAAGGAAGAGAGACACAGCACCCTCCCACGGCAGAAGTGTGTTGATGTTTTCAGATGCAGCGCGACCCTTATCTGATAGTGATTATCTGGGCTGAGGTCAGCGCGCTAAGGCTCTGTTCCAGCATCGCCAGCTCATCGCAGTAGTCAGGTTCCGTGAGTAGTACCTGGAACTCTGTGGTTTTTGGCTTTCTTTGCATGCATAACCTGTATCCTTGTGTTTTTTCTCTGAAGTTCCTTCAGAAGGGGTTATGTTGCTCCGCTGGTGATCTTGGCTCTTTTCCTAAAAGCTTTGATACGACTGGAGCTGAGTAGGAGGAGCCCGAGCTGGAGGGGCCAGCCAGTCATCACTCTTTTGATCTGAGGTAACATCCTGATCTGGGGCTCCGCCTACCCATCAGTAATGAATTACTGTGTCTCTCTTCCTTCCTTCGCTGAAAAGGATTTTACAGGTAAGTCTTTACCAAAATCCGTGTTTTAAATATTCATGCTTCATGTTTATTACTTTTGGATTGACCAACAGCACTGGAGATGTTCAATAATAAAATGAGTCACCAAAAATACAAATGGCCTAATAATTGTGCATACATTGTAGAGTAGCAGGTGGAGTTAGAAGACCTCTTTTTTCCAGAACTTTTTGTGGAGTGGTAAGATGTATACAGATGAACCATGACCATATTTTTGGGGGCTGCACAGACTGTTGTGCTACACATTGCAATATTTATATTGTTAAATTATCAGAATTATTTTATAACTTATGTAATCCCAACTGATAGCACGTAATGTCTGATCTCAAAATGTATGAAGTGCTGTTCCACATAACTGCTTTATATCGACATCACAATATTAATTTTATTTATTACACAGTATTTTATATATTTTACATTGACTCGTCTATCTACTCAAATTCCCACAATATCAGATACTAATACTTTATCTATCTAATTTCCCTAGAGAAGAATGGATAGAGACAGAGAGATAGAGATGGCGGAGAGGATATTACACCTCACCCTAGAGATCCTCTTCCGGCTTACTGGAGAGGTGAGAGATTCTGATGACGTCACATTACATCATTCTTATCTATGGGAATAACAGATGGACAGAACTGGAGAGGTGAGGACTCTGGAAATGTCTGTAGTGAGATTTATTAATGTGTCTCTCCATAACCAGGATTACACAGTAGTGAAGAAGACCTCTAGCTGTCAGGACCCTGTGTCTGAGGGATGGGGAAGACCCCTGAGCCCAATCACGGGGCCTCCACCTCACCACCTGATACATGAGGACATCAATGACCAGAAGATCCTAGAACTCGCCTACAAGATGATTGAGCTGCTGACTGGAGAGGTGACACTGCTGGGACATTATACAGTAATGCTATGAAGGGAACGGGGGGATGACGGTATCATTGTATGTGTCAGGTTCCTATAAGGTGTCAGGATGTCGCCGTCTATTTCTCCATGGAGGAGTGGGAGTATTTAGAAGGACACAGAGATCTGTACAAGGACGTCATGATGGAGGTTCCCCAGCCCCTCACATCACCAGGTAATAGACAGGACTAAATACACACGGCCTATAATTATCTGTATGTAAAGAATGAATTCAGTCCCTGTATGTGTTTCCTCCAGATGTATCCAGTAAGAGGACAACACCAGAGAGATGTTCCCAACCTCTTCTTCCACAGGACTGTAAACAAGAAGATCCCGATGTTCCTCAGGATCATCAGGTAGATGGAGAGAAGGTGTCATGAGATCTCCCCTATGATGTGTAGACGGCTGTGAAGGTCTTGTGCTCAGTCTTGTTTTATCCACCAGTATTATATGTTTTATACTTGTGTGATGAGAACGGTGGAGATGGCAGGATTAGAGCTGATCATAGATGTGACTTCTCCATCTGTCTGAGACTTTTACAATATTTGTTTCAGGGTGAAGATCTGACCCATATTAACACTACAGAGACATATGTGACGGGTGATGAGTGGTGTAAAGAGGAGATTCTTACATTTGACTACCAAGGTAAATAGTAACCACTAAATACAAAGAACTCAAAGATTCTTCTCATGGGAAATATATATATATATATATATATATATATATATATATATATATATACACATACAAAAAATTTTTAGACAAAAAATTTCACAGCAGCACATGTGTATGAATATGGACCATGTGAAAACAAGTCACTACTGGGCTAAGCCTACAATTTATGGGCTGGTAGAACTGATTGCGGCACCTGGACGGCCAATGGGAGGGGTGCAAGATCAAACATGGAAGCAGCCAGCAACACACGTGCAAGCTGCAACGACTGCACAATATAGACAAAAAATTTCACAGCGGACCATGTGAAAACAAGGAAAACATTAAAAACCCTCAATAAGACCAAATTTCTCAATTTTCAAAAAAATTAAAAAAATTTTTTTTTTTTTTTTACTTACAGTGATAGATGAAAAATGAAGGTTCTTGGCGCATAAATTGGCCAACTCATGTATGACCATCAACCGTCTTTGTGTGTGTGTGTGTGTGTGTGTATATATATATATATATATATATATATATCTCTATAATATAACGCTAGGAGCGTCACTCTGTCTGAAGCCTTTATAGACTGCGCAAGCGCGACACGCCTGCGCAGTCTGGCTCCAGACAGATTGAGGCATCCAGCGATGAGTATGGCGCCGGAGATCGCGGTATGCGTACTGTATGCATACCGCGATCTCCGGCGCCATACTCACATACTTACCTGACCAGGAGGAGCGTTGCCGCGGCGCTTCTCTTTTCCCGGGGCAGGAGACCAGGCGTCGGATCGCGCATGCGCAATAGCGCTATCCGGCGCCATTTTGCTGAAGACACATTTACAGTGTGTCTTCAGCAATATAGTGCCGGACCGCACGGTATGGGCATGCGCGTACTCCGGCGCCGCTCTCCTCCTCCAGCGTCCAGCAGAACGGAACAGCGCTGGAGCACAGGGATGAAAGGTGAGTATAAATGTTTGTTTTTTTTTTGGGGTATCTGTGCAGTTTAATAGCGGTGAGGGGGCCATACATTTCAGGATAGGGGGGTGAGGGGACCATGCACATCAGGGTTGAGGGGTGAGGGGACCATGCACATCATGGTTGGGGGGTGAGGGGACCATGCACATCAGGGTTGGGGGGTGAGGGGACCATGCACATCAGGGTTGGGGGGTGAGGGGACCATGCACATCAGGGTTGGGGGGTGAGGGGACCATGCACATCAGGGTTGGGGGGTGAGGGGGCCATGCACATCAGGATTGGGGGGTGAGGGGACCATGCACATCAGGGTTGGGGGGTGAGAGGACCATGCACATCAGGATTGGGGGGTGAGGGGACCATGCACATCAGGATTGGGGATGAGGGGACCATGCACATCAGGATTGAGGGTGAGCGGACCATGCACATCAGGGTTGGGGGTGAGAGGACCATGCACATCAGGATTGGGCGATGAGGGGACCATTCATACCAGGATTGGGGGGTGAGGGGACCATTCATACCAGGATTGGGGGGTGAGGGGACCATTCATACCAGAATTGGGGGGTGAGGGGACCATGCATTCCAGGATTGGGCGGGAGAGTGACCATGCATACTAAGATTGGTGGGTGAGGGGACCGTGCATACCTGGATTGGGGAGGTGAGGGGACCATGAATACCAGGATATGGATGAGCAGGTACCATGCATACCAGGATAGGGATGAGGGGGTACCATGCATGCCAGGATTGGGTGATGAGGGGTCCATGCATACCAGGATGAGGAATGGGGTGCCATGCATACCAGATTTGGGTGGGGGTGAGGGGACCATACATACCAGCATAGGGATGAGGGGTACCATGCATACCAGGATAGGGATGAGGGGTGCCATGCATACCAGGATAGGAGGGGGCAGCACATACCAGCATGGGAGACCATATACCTTTAAAAATGCTTGCCAGGGACCATGCACATCAGGATTGGGGGGTGGGGACCATGCACACCAGGATAGGGGGTGAGAGGACCATGCATACCAGGATAGGGGGTGAGGGGACCATGCACATCAGGATTGGGGGTGAGGGGACCATGCAGATCAGGATTGGGGGTGATGGGACCATGCATACCAGGATTGGGGGGTGAGGGGACCATGCATATCAGGATTGGGGGGTGAGGGGACCATGCATACTAGGATTGGGGGTATGGGGACCATGCATATCAGGATTGGGGGTGAGAGTACCATGCATATCAGGATTGGGGGTGAGGGGATCATGCACATCAGGATTGGGGGGTGAGGGGACCATGCTCAACAGGACGGGGTGACGGGACCATGCACATCAGGATTGGGAGTTGAGGGGGCCATGCACATCAGGATTGGGGGGTGAGGGGGCCATGCACATCAGGATTGGGGGGTGAGGGGGCCATGCACATCAGGATTGGGGGGTGAGGGGACCATGCACATCAGGATTGGGGGTGAGGGGACCATGCACATCAGGATAGGGGGGTGAGGGGACCATGCACATCAGGATAGGGGGGTGAGGGGACCATGCACATCAGGATTGGGGGGTGAGGGGACCATGCATATCAGGATTGGGGGGTGAGGGGACCATGCATATCAGGATTGGGCAGGAGGGAACCATGCATACCAGGATTGGGGGGGTGAGGGGACCATGCATACCAGGATTGGGGGGTAAGGGGGACCATGCATACCAGGATTGGGGGGTGAGGGAACCATGAATACCAGGATATGGATGAGCAGGTAACATGCATACCAGGATAGGGATGAGGAGGTACCATGCATACCAGGATTGGGGGATGAGGGGACCATGCATACCAGGATGAGGAATGGGGTGCCATGCATAGTAGATTTGGGTGGGGGTGAGGGGACCATACATACCAGGATAGGGATGAGGGGTGCCATGCATACCAGGATAGGAGGGGGGCAGCACATACCAGAATGGGAGACCATGTACCTATAAAAATGCTTGCCACCCGGGCGTAGAACGGGTTCATCACTAGTGTGTGTGTGTATGTATGTATGTATGTATGTATATGTGTGTGTGTGTATATATATATATATATATATATATATACGCCACATCAAAAGTAATTCTAATCCAACAGCTGGGCAACAGTTCTTTGTAAAACGACACACGATAAAGGATGAGACAAAGGTACTTGGAAGGTGAAGGCTTTTCAGGTCTTTTACATGAACCGGACAAATCCATTGGTCTGGAGGGTTTTTTATACAATATATACAGTGCCTTGCGAAAGTATTCAGCCCACTGGAACTTTTCAACCTTTTCCCACATATCATGCTTCAAACATAAAGATACCAAATGTAAATTTTTGGTGAAGAATCAACATCAAGTGGGACACAGTTGTGAAGTTGAACGAAATTTATTGGTTATTTTAGATTTTTGTGGAAATACAAAAACTGAAAAGTGGGCTGTGCAATATTATTCAGCCCCTTTACTTTCAGTGCAGCAAGCTCACTCCAGAAGTTCATTGTGGATTTCTGAATGATTCAATGTTGTCCTAAATGACTACTGATGATAAATATAATCCACCTGTGTGTAATCAAGTCTCCTTATAAATGCACCTGCTCTGTGATAGTCTCAGGGTTCTGTTTGATGCCCAGAGAGCATCATGAAGACCAAAGAATGCAACAGGCAGGTCCATGATACTGTTGTGGAGAAGTTTAAAGCCGGATTTGGATACAAAATGATTTCCAAAACTTTAAACATCCCAAGGAGCATTGTGCAAGCGATCATATTGAAATGGAAGGAGTATCATACCACTGCATATCTACCAAGACCCGGCCTTCCCTCTAAACTTTCATCTCAAACAAGGAGAAGACTGATCAGAGATGCAGCCAGGAGGCCCATGATCATTCTGGATGAGCTGCAGAGATCTACAGCTGAGGTGAGACAGTCTGTCCATACGACAACAATCAGTCGTACACTGCACAAATCTGGCCTTTATGGAAGAGTGGCAAGAAGAAAGCAATTTCTCAAAGATATCCATAAAAAGTGTTGTTTAAAGTTTGCAACAAGCCACCTGTAAGACACACAAAACATGTGGAAGAAGGTGCTCTGGACAGATGAAACCAAAATCGAACTTTTTGGCAACAATGCCAAACGATATGTTTGGCGTAAAGGCAGCACAGCTCAATCACCCTGAACACACCATCCCAACTGTCAAACATGGTGGTGGCAGCATCATGATTTGGGCCTGCTTTTCTTCAGCAGGGACAGGGAAGATGGTTAAAATTGATGGGAAGATGGATGGAGCCAAATACAGGACCATTCTTGCAGAAAACCTGTTGGAGTCTGCAAAAGACCTGAGACTGGGACGGAGATTTGTCTTCCAACAAGACAATGATCCAAAACATAAAGCAAACTCTACAATGGATTGGTTCACAAATAAACGTATCCAGGTGTTAGAATGGCCAAGTCAAAGTCCAGACCTGAATCCAATCGAGAATCTGTGGAAAGAGCTGAAAGCTGCTGTTCACAAACGATCTTCACCCAACCTCACTGAGCTTGAGCTGTTTGCCAAGGAAGAATGGGCAAGAATTTCAGTCTCTCGATGTACTAAACTGATAGACATACCCCAAGCGACTTGCAGCTGTAATCGCAGCAAAAGGTGGCGCAACAAAGTTTTAAGGTAAAGGGGCCGAATAATATTGCATGTCCCACTTTTCAGTTTTTGTATTTCCACAAAAATTTAAAATAACCAATAAATTTCGTTCAACATCACAATTGTGTCCCACTTGTTGATTCTTCACCAAAAATTTACATTTGGTATCTTTGTTTGAAGCATGATATGTGGGAAAAGGTTGAAAAGTTCCAGGGGGCCGAAAACTTTTGCAAGGCCATTGTATGTGCTTTTGTGAATGTCCAGTGGGTTGACAATTGAGATCAGAAGCAAATAATTAGATATCTTGGGTTGGACCAGAAGGTACATTATGATTGTACTTTTATATTCTCTTATCCCACTAACATTTTTGGACATTTTTTCTTTTATAAATCGTATTGACTATGTATATA
The DNA here is from genome assembly GCA_033576555.1 of Oophaga sylvatica. Taxonomy (NCBI): domain Eukaryota; kingdom Metazoa; phylum Chordata; class Amphibia; order Anura; family Dendrobatidae; genus Oophaga; species Oophaga sylvatica. The sequence goes on along the minus strand of JARQOD010000003.1, from coordinate 3,939,349 downwards.
CAAGTGTTTCTCACTAAATTACAATATCAGCAAAAAGTTAATTGATTTCAGTTCTTCAATACAAAAAGTGAAACCCATATATTATATAGAGCCAATACAAACCGTGATCTATTTCAAGTGTTTATTCCTGATAATGTTGATGACTATGGCTTACAGCCATTGAAAACCCAAAAGTGATTGTCTCAGTAAATTAGAATAATTAACAAAAATCACATGCAAAGGCTTCCTAAGTGTTTACAAAGGTCTCTTTAGTCTGTTTCAATAGCTCCACAGTCATGGGAAAGACTGGAGACTTGACAGAAGTCCAGATGTGTGACACACTCCACAAGGAGGGTAAGCCACAAAAGGTCATTGCTAATGAAGCTGGCTGTTTAGAGTGCTGTATCCAAGCATGGAGTAATGGAAGGTTCAGTGGAAGGAAAAAGTGAGGTAGAAAAAATGTCCACAAGCAACCGGGATAACCGCAGCCTTGAAAGGATTGTTAAGAAAAGGCCATTAAAAAATTTGGGGGAGATACATAAGTAGTGGACTGCTGCTGGAGTCATTGCTTCAAGAGCCACCACACACAGACGTATCCAAGACATGGGCTACAAGTGTCGCATTCCTTGTGTCAAGCCACTCATGACCAATAGACAACGCCAGAAGCGTCTTACCTGGGCCAAGGAGAAAAAGAACTGGACTGTTGCTCAGTGGTCCAAGGTGTTGTGTTCAGATGAAAGTAAATTTTGCATTTCATTTGGAAATCAAGGTCCCAGAGTCTGGAGGAAGAGTGGAGAGGCCACAATCCAAGCTGCTGGAGGTCTAGTGTGAAGTTTCCACAATCTGCGATAGTTTGGGGAGCCATGTCATCTGCTGGTGTAGGTCCACTGTGTTTTATTAAGGCCAAAGTCAGCGCAGCTGTCTACCAGTAGATTTTAGAGCACTTTGTGCTTCCCTCTGCCAACAAGTTTTTTGAAGATTTGAAATTTCATTCTCCAGCAGGACTTGGCATTCTTCCAGACTGCCAAAAGTACCAATACCTGATTTAAAAACCACAGGATCACTGTGCTTGATTTGCCAGCAAACTCGTCTGACCTTAACCCCATAGAGAATCTATGGGGTATTGTCAAGAGAAAGATGAGAGACACCAGACCCAACAATTCAGACGTACTGAAGGCTTTTATCAAAGCAACCTGGGATTCCATAACCCCTCAGCAGTGCCACAGGGTGATCGCCTCCATGCCATGGGACTGGCCCACTCACTCTGTGACTCTTCAATTACCCCCAGCTGGAGCATTTGTTTTACCGAACGATGGCTTGTCTCCGGGCCTTGGGCACACAGTATGGTTTCATACGTACCCTTACGTGATGCTTGGTGACAATGTTGTGCTGGATGACAGAGGTACAACTGTGTAATTTCGAGAATACTTCCGTATTCTCTTGTGCTAACTTCTGTACCTCTCGATGCTGCTGCTTCGAGAGAGTGTCTCCTATCTTTACCACTCGCTCGGCGTCCATTCAGGCCATTATCTGAGGGACCCCAGATGATAAGTCGGGAGTAGCATCCATATGCATACACTCCCAGTCCTTCCATGCTTTCAACAGATTGATGTGATGCAACCGTTCGGGTTTTCTTTTCCTTGGCTGGTAAACTCTGTAGTTTACTTCCCCTACTTTTTCCCGAACTTCATATGGCCCTTGCCACTTGGCCATAAGCTTGCTTTCAGTTGTGGGCACCAAAACTAAAACCCGATCTCCTGCTTTAAAGGAGCGGACCGTGGCCTTTTTGCTATATACACGGCCCTGAGCTGCCTGAGCATCCACCAAATGCTCTATTACTATATGCATGACCACTGCTATTCGGTCCTGCATATTGGTCACGTGCTCATTGGCACTCTTATGTGGCGTTGAGTCCTGCTCCCAAGTCTCTTTGGCTACCTCCAGCAGACCCCTAGTATGCCTGGCATAGAGTAGCTCAAAGGGTGACAATCCCGTGAAAGTCTTTTGTACCTCGTGAATGGCAAACATCAAGTAGGGCAACAACATATCCCAATCTCTTTTATCCTTGGAAACTATTTACTTCAACATGGATTTGAGGGTTTTGTTGAAGTGCTCAACTAGTCTGTCAGTCTGAGGGTGATACACTGACATTCGCAGTTGTTTTATTTTGAGAAGCTTGCACTGTTCCCTTGTCACATTGGACTTGAAAGGAGTCCCCTGATCAGTAAGGATCTCCTTCAGTAGCCCAAGGCGACAGAACATGGCAAACAACTCCCGTGCGATAAGCTTATCCGAAGTGTGCTTAAGCATGATGGCCTTCAGGTATTGGGTGGCGTAGTCTATGACCACTAATATGTGTTGGTGGCCCCGGGCGGATTTTACTGTTGGCCCTACCAGATCCATCACAATCTGCTCAAATGGTGCTTGTCACGATTAGCTGCAGCCACAGACGCGTGACCCAGCCCATAAACGCCCCCATGCCGACCGACCATGACAGCGTGGGGCGTGCGTCCCTGAGGACGAATTCTGGACCCTCTACCGCAGAGTGGGACCCGGGCCTACCCGAACTACTGAAGGGCAGAGACCGGGGTTCTGTGGCAGCTGAGCATGTGGACAAGGAAAAGACACGTAGGACTTGATTACACCGCACAACTTCAGGTATAGAGAAAATAAAGTCACACAGTACATAAACCAAACATCACTATGCCAGGCTCTTGATTCCACACCTCCCAGAAGGGTACCACCCAGTGGACCCCAAGGCACCAACGGATCACTGAAGCACACATAGGCGGGACATCGGGACACAGTGTGGACATCAGGACACAGGCAGGACATCTGGACACAGGCAGGACATTAGGGTATTAGATGGATCAGGACACAGACAGGACATCAGGGTACACGAGAACATCAGGACATCAGAGTCACCGGCAGACATCAGACAGGCTTCGTTCGGTTCCGGACATCCGTCACGACCTACAGGCACCACCGCGGTCATCAGGCTCCAAGCTCCAGACAGCGGTCATCAGGTTCCAGACTGCAGTCGTCAGGCTCCGGGCATCGGACCTAGGAAGGAACTCAAGCGGGATGGTGCCTGAACCGCAGGATTGCTGGGCCTGCATAGAGCTAGCACCACATGGTAGTCAGAGCACAGAGTAGTAGATGCTCAGCAGAAACACCAGTTACAAGAGACTCAAGGTCACTGGGTGCGAGGCTCCAGACCCAGAGGGATTCCAGGAACATAACACAGCAGACACAGTTCAGAAAGGGTCAGGTACAGGATCAAGGATCCAGGCCTGGATATACCGCCTCCAGGACAGGCGCCAGAACAGGACAAAACAGGAATCAAGGCAAGGACTTTGGTACCAAAACATAGACAGGAGAGGTGCAGGAATACAAAACACACATAGCAAAGTTCAGGAGTTTTGGGAGTAGCTCAGGCCCCGCCCATGGGGCAGGGGGACTTTATATAGGAGCTGCCCCTCAGCAATTGGCTGGGGACAGCATTTCAAGTACACACACTAACCCTGATAAAAGCGGGGAGGTGTGGCCGTGCCCGCCCTAAGCACAAACAGAAACCATTGCAGCACAATCCGTGCAGGAACTGAGGCTCAGGGCACCTGGCAGCGGCTGGACGCCCAGACACACGTGGAAAGTCATGCGCCACCTGCAAATGACCTCGCAACCCGCGGACAGCTTCCACAGCGGCAACCAGGGACCGCACATGCGGCTGGTCATGCAGCAGAGCAAAGACCCATGTACGCCTATGCAGCAGAGCAGGGAACTGAGCAGTCTCCATACAGGTAACAGCCAACAGTATCCCAGCTCAATTAGGGGGAAAGGAGCAAAGAGTTAAAGCAAAGACATGCATTGTCACGCCGACAACCAGGTACAGACAGAACAGCGTGACAGTACCTCTATAATGGGCAGAGGCACCAATGAACTCGATAGTTTGTGGTGGGTGAAGTTAGTTGGCACTCGATACGTATCACAGTATCTCTGGACTTCCTCGTAGACCCCAGGCCAAAAAAAGCTGCAGTATGCGCTCCTGTGTCTTTTTGGCCCTCATGTGGGTGTGAGCCATTTCAAGCACCGCCCGACAGTAGGATTGAAGCACTACCAGTTGTTCCACCACCTCTTCCCGGATTTTATCCACCCTGAATAACAAATCCTGGTGGATAGCCATGTGGGGGAAGCCTGTCTCGGCACCCGGTTGCTGAGCCATCCATTTATTTCTAACAACCTCTCTCGTGCCCGGGCCAGAGTGGGATCCTGGAGCTGAGCTGTCCCGAACTTACCATGGGACACTTCCGGCTCAGGGATCGGTGGGGTCTCTTTGACCTATACTGGCAGGTCTCGCCAACTCAGGATCTTCAGGTTCCGCTCCCGGAATAACATTTACCGTATATATTCGAGTATAAGCCAACCCCCTAATTTTGCCACAAAAAACTGGGAAAGTGTATAAGCCTAGGGTGGAAAATGCAGCAGCTACTGGTAAATTTAAAAAATAAAAATAGATACCAATAAAGGTAAAATTAATTGAGACATCAGTAGGTTAAATGTTTCTGAATATCCATATTTAATCAGGAGCCCCATATAATGCTCCATACAGTTCATGATGGGCCCCATAAGATGCTCCATACAAAATACGCCCCATATAATGCTGCCCAAAGGTTAATAATGGCCCATAAGATGCTCCATAGATTATGCCCCATATAATGCCTCACAAAGGTTAATAATGGCCCCATAAGATGCTTCATAGATTATGCCCCATATAATGCTGCACAAAGGTTAATAATGGCCCCATAAGATGCTCCATAGATTATGCCCCATATGCTGCTCCATAAAGGTTATGGCCCCATAAGATGCTCCATAGAATTGGCCCCAAATGCTGCTCCATAAAGGTTGATGGCCCCATAAGATGCTCCACAGAATATGTCCCATATGCTGCTGCGAATAAAAAAGAAAAATGACATACTCTCCTCTCGTCGCTGGGGGCCAGGTGCCAGTGTCCTGAGCAGGTGGGGACACCGGTAGACTATGGTGGAAGGTGCCGGTGTCACCGCTGGCTCAGGCCCCTGGCACTTGCGATATTCACCTGTCCCCATTCCACCGTCGCGCGCGCACTAACCAGGTCATCGCGCCCTCTGACCTGAACGTCACAGCCAGAGGATGTGAAGGACAGAGTGGCACGCGGCTGTGGAACGGGGACAGGTGAATATAGCATGGCTTCCCCCGTCACACTCAACCCCTCCTGGCGCGTCTCTGCAGCCCCTGCTTCTCCCATGGTCTCCGGCGCCACAGCTCTTCCTTCCTTCAGCGGTCACGTGGTACCGCTCATTAAAATCATGAATATGCGCATATTCATGACTTTAATGAGTGGTACCACGTGACTGCTGAACACAGGCGCCGGAGACCATGGGAGAAGCAGGGGTGCTGCAGAACCGTGCCAGGAGGGGGTGAGTATATGTGACAGCCACGCTCCCCCCTCCCCCGCCGACCCCCTGGTATGACTTGAGTATAAGCCGAGAGGGGCACTTGCAGCTCTAAAAAAAAAAAAATGGGCTGAAAATCTCAGCTTATACTCGAGTATATACGGCACCTTGGGAGGGTTAACCCTGGTCTCCCATAGGGACCAGAACAGGGGTTAAGTCTCTTCCCAACACAGTCCCATATGGAAGGGTCTTCACCATTCCCACCATGTTTTATTTCTCCACACGGTGTGGAAAAAGTAACCTCCGCGGTCGGGTACTCTCGGAGTTCCCCATGTATACACACAACCCCCTGTAACGAATGGAAGCGGAGGCACAGGTGTTGCAGTACACATTCGTTTATTGCGATTTTTGTGGAACCACGGACTGGGGGGCTCCGAAGGGGATGTGACTATGTGAGCCCCAGACACCCATAGTAAGACCCCTCTAACAGGGTCAGATTGGAATGCCCAGGGACACAGGTGCTACCTCCAGTTAGATCCTGGACATGTGGAAGCTGAACCCAGCAGAACAGGTGATCAGGCAGGGATAACAGGTAGTGTTGAACTTGACTGGCGCGTAGCGGGAGCACAGCACGGAGCTGGCACAGGTGGTACTGTCGTCGTCCTGGGTAACGGAGTGTCGGACGGCTGAGCTGGTTGGAACTTGCGCAGATAGCACTGGTATCGTCCCCGTTACAGGGTAGAGAGTTACTGGTAGTCTGAGAAGGCAAACAGTACCTAGGTACTGGCAGAACGCTGGTGGTGCACAACAGAACACTGGGCACAACAGACCACAGAACTGGAACTAGCAACAGGAAACACTTGTTGCTCCGGCGCCCTCTCTATGGCAGAGGGGCCAGAAATAACACCCACAAGAATACTATTGATTAACATTTTTGAAAAATGCGCACTGTCTCTTTGAGAGACCGGGAGCGTGCGCGCGGGACCTAAGCTTCATATCCGGGGATGTGTTGGCCGCGTGCCAGGAGGCAGGAGCATGGGAGAGAGCCGAGACGGAGGCAGGGAGCAGACTGAGAGCAAGGACCCTGACAGGGGCCCCGCGGAGGTACAGGCACCACAGCGTGGGGACAGGGTCCCCGCCGGGCACAGTTGTTACACCCCCACTTTCCGTCCATTAGGATTGTCCCCAGAAACAAGTGACCCATAGACCAGAGTCGCTAAGCTCCCCGAGTCCAAGAGAGCCTCCGTTTGGTACTCATTGAATACTTGGCACAGTTGGGGTTCGCTGCTTGCAGTGCCTGTAGTTGCGGTGCACACTGGTGTGGGGTACATAGAGACTCTTCATAAACCCCCAGTCCTTGGGTTCAGCTGTTAGGGGGCAGTTGGCACCGCCAACACTTAATAGCTGCGCCTCAACTGGACCTTGTGGGCCAATTTAGGGGAAACTGGTCTGAGGTCACTCTCACTTCGGGATACCTCCTCAGTATGGGCTCAGTCTGGATTGGCCCCAGTGGAGGGTCATGGACTTTTCTCTACCATCTGGAAAAGGGTTAAGTTCTCATACTGGAGCCATTTTTTTGCCAGCTGCAGTAAGTCATGTGCCTGAGACCTGGCAGGACGTCACTCCACAAAAGATCATTGGAATACCCATTGTGCACATACAAACGTAATAACCCACAGAAGGACTAAAGATCTCGCCTTTAAGTTTCCCATAGTCCAGGGAATTGTCCCGACTGAGGGGCAAGTAGGCTTTCTGGGCATCCCACTGGGAAAGCGCCAAGCTCTCCTGCTTTGCAATGCGCTTGAAGACGGTGATGAAGGCCTCCATGTTGTCCTCAGGACCCAGCTCTGACCAGACTTTGTACCATACCTCTGAACAGAAAGTGGTGCTGGTGTGGAGGTCTCGCAGAGCCTCAATCTCCTGCATCAACAGGCTATTTGTCTGCTGCTGTTGCTGATACTCCTGCTGCCGCTGCTCTTGTTGTTGCCGCTGAAACTGCAGCTGCTGCGTGAGGACCAACTGCTTCAAACGCTCCTCTATTTTGTCGGCAGGCTTTGGCTACGACTTTGCAGGCCTAATAACCAACATGCAGCGGGCTTTGGGTATGCCTCAGTTCACACTTCCTGCATTCTCCAACCATATGTAGTGCAGCGGGGTTGGTGAAGTGTGACAGGCAGGCACCACAGGAAAGTTCACAGCAAGCGTGTTTAATGTCCAAACACACACACAGTATCCTCCAGATCGCAGCCGGAGTGTCACAACAGTCCGTACACGAGACTGGTTGCCGAGGGCGACTGCACCATCGTATCACGCTGCGGGGTGCCGGGAGTTCTCTTCTTGTGGCTCTGTGTTAACTCACACAAGCTGGACGCTGTACAGCCACCTGCTCTACCAATTGCAAACAAACTCTGACACACCCAAACCCTTTACTGCGGGGTTTTTAACTGGAAACTGTGGTTATGGGCCACTTGTAAGACCCGACTTGGAGGGATTGAACTGCCCCCCTACCATCCTGTAGTTCACTCCAAAAATAAAAGCCCTTAACGGGTTTTCCTGAACATTGCCTTGGCCAAATAGCTTGTCCAGGTCCACACTTTTATATTGCCTTGTAACTCACAGGCGTCCTGCTGTGGACACAAGGCACTCCAGCGGGTCTGATAGGACTCCGTCAGCATCCTGGGAGATATATAGCGACCCTTGCATATAATACCTATCACTGCCTCACAAGGGGTATATACACTAAATGATTGATTTTTTTTTAATGTTTTATTAAGATCAGCTTTGCTTCACTGTTTTAATTAAAAATCTAACTTTGCTGCATGCCTTGTAGTTTGGATGAAGGTTTAGACATATTAATGTTATAAAATATTAGTAGAAATGTTCTTATTCAAAAATAAGAAAATATGTTTTACTCTTTGCAGATGACTGTCCCGGGATCTCTGAGGGACATCCGATATCTTTAGATGGTAAAGCAGATGATTGTGGTATCCCACACGATACATATGAAGAACATGTCATAATTCCAAATATAGACGTTCATGGCAACAGTCTATCATCAGATCCTTTCGACCAGGTCCTATCTTCTGATTCATCACCAAATGTTAAGAAACATAAACGTAACAGAAAAGATAATACTGGAGAGAAGCCATATACATGTTTGGAATGTGGAAAATGTTTTGACTGGAAATCAAAATTTATTCAGCATAAGCGAAGTCACACAGGGGAGAAGCCATTTTCTTGTGAAGATTGTGGGAAATGTTTTAGCGAAAGATCTTTTCTTTATAGACATCAGAGAAGCCACACAGATGCAAAGCCATTTTCATGTTCTCAATGTGGGAAATGTTTTAAACAGAAATGGGGTCTTATTACACATGAGAGAAGTCACACAGGAGCAAAGCCGTATTCGTGTTCAGAATGTGATAAATGCTATAGTGATAAATCAAGTCTTGCTAGACATCAGTGGGTCCACACAGGGGAGAAGCCTTTTTCATGTTCAGAATGTGGGAAATGTTTTAACCGGAAATCGTGTCTTGTTACACATGAGAGAATTCACACAGGTGCAAAACCATTTTCATGTTCAGAATGTGGGAAACTTTATAACAATAAAACACATCTTGCTAGACATCAGTGGGTTCACACAGGGGTGAAGCCATTTTCATGTTCAGAATGTGGGGCATTTTTTACTGATAAATCATCTCTTGTTAATCATCAAAATGTTCATACAGGATCAATGCCATATTCATGTTCAGAATGTGGGAAATGTTTTAATAATAAATCAAATCTTGTTAGACATCACTGGGTTCACAAAGAGGTGAAGCCATTTTCATGTTCAGAATGTGGAAAATCGTTTAGTCAGAAATTAGAAGTTGTTAGACATCAAAGAACTCACACAGGGGAGAAGCCACTTTCATGCCCATAACGTGAGAAATATCTGACCAAGAAATCAAGTCTTAATAACCATTAGAAGAAAACTCAAATGTATCAGAAGAAACTTTCACGAACCGTATTCAGAGATTGTTTTAATCGAAGCTCTAATGTCACATCAGAGATGTTTCACCGGAAAAGCAAGTCCAATTCCTGAAATGTTTCACACACAAATCACATCTGCTTAAATAGCAAAGGATTCACTCAGTGACATAGCATTTTTTAAGGTTGTTTTATGTACTAATATTACAGTAGAGATTTAATTTATAATCAAAATAAATTGATGAGATAGGAAAAGCTAGTTATAGCACTAAACATTGGTCAAGAACTTAAGGGGTTGTCTCCTTTCCGAAAATCCTCATACCTTGCTGCCGTTTGCTATAAAAATAACCCACCGCTGTTCAACCACTTTCTTCGGTCCAGTGCTGAGTTTCTGGTGTTGCGTCTGGTGTCCAGTATTGGGTGCAGTGTTGACTTCACCCCAAAAGTGTGGCAACCAATCAGTGAGCTCAGCAACACTGCCCATGATAACTGAATTCAGTGTTACAGAGGTCACTGATTGGCTGTGAAATCAGCACCACAACCAATACCAGACACCAGGAGCAGCGGAAAAGATTTACTGCTGGACCCTGGGACTGTGAGTATTGAGTAGTGAGTATTTTATAACAAACTGAGGTTGGAGACGAAGATATTCTGAAAGGAGATAACCCCTATGAAAATGTATATAAAAAAGTATTTGCCTTTTTTGTACGGTATCTTTGTTTTACTTTTTTTTGTCACATGTAAATGTTTGATCTTCCAACTACTTTTACCTTAAGATAAAATAAAGTTTAAACAAGTAAATACAAAATGCAGCTTCTAATTGATCGTTCCATTTACTGATGTTCAAAGACTTACACAAACCCTCTACCTTCCTTGTAAAAAAATAATAATTGGTTACCTAAGCTAAATAATTGGTCGTGCAATCCTCTACAGTAACAATTGCAAATCATTAGCTTGCGATAACCTGTGATGACTTTTTTACACCACTGCGTAGGAATTTCTGCCACTTTTGTTTGTAGAATTGTTTTTGTTCTGCTGCATTGCAAGGTTCTCAAGCACAAACCTCCAGTTGAAAGTCTTGCCACAACATCTAGAAGGGATTCGAGTTAGGAGTTTGACTAAGCCACTCCAACACCCTAGTTTAGTTTCTTTGAAGCCATTCAGAGAGAGATTTATTTCTGTGAATTTGTGATAGAAATCATATATGCAAATTGCCTCTTCAGAAAGAAAGAGGACTTGAACTCTGTAGCGCCACCTGTTGGAAATAGCGATCCTACAAGTCACAACCCTTTAATGAGTCTTGTAATATGACTTGGGATAGAAATCAGAATTCATGTTTTGCCAATTATGATAACTCTGCCACATCTTGTAGAACTAGGTCTACATCATCACAGTACCTAATTTCATAGAATCATAGAATGGTAGAGTTGGAAGGGACCTCCTGGGCCTTCTGGTCCAACCCCTGCTCAAAGCAGGATTCTCTAAATCATCCCAGACAGATGTCTATCCAGCCTCCGCTTGAAGACCTCCATTGAAGGAGAACTCACCACCTCCCGTGGCAGCCCGTTCCAGTCATTGATCACCCTAACTGTCAAAAAGTTTTTTCTAATATCTAATCTGTGTCTCCTCTCATTCAGTTTCATCCCATTGCTTCTAGTCTTTCCTTGTGCAAATGAGAATAAAGATGATCCTTCTACAATGTGACAGCCCTTGAGATATTTGTAGACAGCTATTAAGTCTCCTCTCAGTCTTCTTTTTTGCAAGCTAAACATTCCCAAATCCTGCAACCGTTCCTCATAGGACATGGTTTGCAGACCGGTCACCATTCTGGTGGCTCTTCTCTGAACTTGCTCCAGTTTGTTGATGTCTTTTTTAAAATGTGGTGCCCAAAACTGGACACAGTATTCCAGATGAGGTCTGACCAAAGAGGAGTAGAGGGCAATAATGACCTCACGTGATCTAGACTGTATGCTTCTGTTGATACATCCTAGAATTGCATTTGCCTTTTTTGCTGCTGTATCACACTGTTGACTCATGTTAAGTCTGTGATCAATTAGTATACCCAAGTCTTTTTCACATGTGCTGTTACTTAGCCCTATTCCTCCCATTTTGTATATGCTTTTTTCATTTTTATTGCCCAGATGTAGTACTTTGCATTTTTCCCTGTTAAAATCCATTCTGTTAGTTGCTGCCCACTGCTCCAGTTTATGTATATCTTTTTGAATCCTCTCTCTCTCTTCTCTAGTATTAGCTACCCCTCCTAGCTTTGTGTCATCAGCAAATTTGATCAGTTTACCCTCAATTCCTTCATCTAAATCATTGATAAAGATGTTGAACAATACAGGGCCCAAAACAGAGCCTTGTGGTACCCCACTTGAGACATTCTTCCAACTGGATGTGCAGCCATTTACAACCACTCTTTGGGTCCGATCACTAAGCCAGTTATGAATCCACCTAACAGTTGCCTTGTCCATTCCATACTTAGTCATTTTTTCAATAAGGATTGTGTGAGATACTTTGTCAAATGCTTTGCTGAAGTCAAGATATACTATATCTACAGCATTTCCCTGATCCACCCAGTCAGTGATTCTGTCATAGAAGGAAAGTAAGTTAGTCTGACATGACTTATTAGTTACAAACCCATGCTGACTCTGTTTAATCACTTCATTCTTATGCAGGTACTTGCATACATGTTCTTTAATAATTTGTTCAAAGATCTTTCCTGGTATAGAAGTCAGACTCACCGGCCTGTAGTTCCCTGGGTCCACCTTCTTCCCCTTTTTGAAGATAGGAACAACATTTGCTCTTCTCCAGTCTTCTGGGACTTCTCCTGTTCTCCAAGAATTTTCAAAGATTATGGACAGTGGTTCAAGAATTTCTTCTGCTATCTCCTTCAGTACCCTGGGGTGTAATTCATCTGGACCTGGAGACTTGAATTCATTTATGTTAGCTAAGTGTTTCCTCACTGTCTTTCTGTTTATAGATATCCTGGATTCTTCTATTCCTTTAATAGGGCAGTGAAGATCAGTTGATGTTACATTTCCTTTCTGAGAGAAAACAGATGCAAAATAGGAATTTAAAAGTTCAGCCTTCTCAACATCCTGACTTACCATTTCATCATTTTCATCCTGTAAAAATCCTATAGCACTTTGACTTTTCTTTTACTTTTGACGTATCCCCAAAATCCTTTTTTGTTGTTTTTGACGTCACTTGCAAGCCTTAATTCATTGTCAGCTTTAGATAATCTGATTTGTGCCCTGCAGGTTCTGCAGACGGCATTATATTCTTCTTTAGATATGCCTCCCTCTTTCCATTTGATAAACATTTCTTTCTTCCTTTTTAGCATGTGTTTAAGTTCTATGTTCATCCATCCTGGTTTCCTTAAATGCTTCCCATTCTTCCCTCTTTTCGGAATTGTTAACGATTGTGCTTTGAGAATCTCATTTTTCAAGATTTTCCATCCTTCCTGGACATTTTTGTCCTTAAGGATATCCAGCCATTGGATCCCTCCAATTCTCTTTCTGAGTTCCTTAAAATCTGCCTTTCTGAAATCTAACCTTGACGTCTGAGTCTTCACAGGTCTTCCTCCTCTTGTTATCCAAAATTCTAAAATAGCATGGTCACTACCTCCTAGAGTCCCAGCCACTCTTACCTCCTCCACCATTTCCTCCCTGTTTATGAGGATTAGATCCAAGGTAGCAGATCCCCTTGTTTTCTCCATTACCTTTTGGAAGATAAAGTTGTCAGCAAGAGAGGATAAGAATTTCCTGGACATGTTCGTTTTGCCTGAGAGAGATTCCCAACAAATGTCTGGATAGTTGAAATCTCCCATGACCACTATGTCATATTTTTTGGAGAACTTGGCCATTTGATGCATAAAGAGTTCATCCATATCTTCAGCTTGCACAGGTGGCCTGTAGTAAATGCCTACAATGGTGTCCTTTCCATTGTTCTGTCCTTGTATTCTTACCCAAACAGTTTCCACAGAACTCCCAGTCTCTGAAGCGTCAATCTCTGTGCAGATATACGCTTTTCTAACATACAATGCAACACCTCCTCCTCGTTTATCAAGTCTGTTTCTTGCAAATAAATTGTATCCTTCTAGCCTTGTATTCCAATCATGTGTATCGTCCCACCAAGTCTCAGTGATTCCAATGACATATTTCTTCTCCTGCGTTAGTAGCTCCAGTTCTCCTTGTTTGTTGCCCATGCTTTGTGCATTCGTATAGAAACACTTTAGTTTGTGATTGGTTTCTCTTCCTTCAATATTTTTATTATGTAAATTTTTTTGTCTTTGTTCTTCCCCTTCACTTCTAATAGCAGAAATCTCAATAGTATTTGTCAAGTGTATGGCTTTTGCTGGCGTTTTGCTTCCCTTCCCACATTGTTCTAGTTTAAAGCTCTCCTGATGAGTGTAGCAAGGCGACTTCCAAATACATGTTTTCCAGTCTTCGTAAGGTGCACCCCATCTCTAGCAAGTAGTCCATCGTATAGGTAATTCACTCCGTGATCCAGAAATCCAAATCCTTGTTGACGGCACCATCGACGTAGCCAGTTGTTCACCTGCAGAATCTTATTCCACCTCCTTGTTCCATGGCCATCCACTGGGAGGATGGAAGAGAAGACCACCTGCGCTCCCAGTTCTTTCACTTTCTTACCTAAGTTTTCAAAGTCACTGCAGATGGTTTCCAGGTCGTTTCTAGCGGTGTCATTTGTCCCCACATGTATTAGCAGGAATGGGTAGTCATCTTTAGGTCTGAAGAGTCCTGATATCCTGTCAGACACATCTTTAATTTTTGCACCTGGAAGACAGCACATTTCTCTTGAGGTTATATCCGGTCTGCAGATAGCGGCCTCTGTTCCTCTCAACAGGGAATCGCCCATGACAACAACTCTCCGTTTCTTCTTCACAACAGTTTTCTTTCTCCATTCAGGAGGACTCTGAGGGCGTACAAGGTTGTTTGTGGGCAAAGTCTTATCCTGATGTATTTCTTCATCGTTCTCCTGTGTAAGAGCCTGGTATTGGTTCCTGAGCAGAATTGGTGCTGACTGCCTCCTGATCCTCCTGCTTCTCTGGGTCACATGCTTCCATTCCTCTGTTTCTTCAGTTGCACTTCGAATTTCTTCTCTTTCTGTACCATGAAGAGATAATTCTGCTCTGTCTAAGAACTCTTCACCTTCCTTAATGGTCTTCAATGTAGATAACCTCTCTTCCAGATTTTGCAACTTTTCCTCCAACAGGGACACAAGCTTGCATTTCTGGCATGTGAAGTTTGGCTTTTCCACTGGTAAGTCTATGAACATGTAGCAAGAAATGCAGCTCACCACATGGCTCCTAGCCTCTTCCATGTTCTTATTGTTCAAGAGATAATCAAGCTGTGAAATATAAGCCAAAACTCGGCGCGCGGTTTACTGATGTCCTCCTTTCAGCTGCAGCAGCCAAAATCCAGTGTTCCTTGAGCTCGCGGAGACTCTTCACTTATCCCAGAAGGCACTGGGAATATGCAAATTATCTCCTCAGGACTCCTCCCCTGGTTTACTGATGTCCTCCTTTCAGCTGCAACAGCCAAAATCCAGTGTTCCTTGAGCTCGCGGAGACTCTTCGCTTATCCCAGAAGGCACTGGAATATGCAAATTATCTCCTCGGGACTCCTCCCCTGGTGTACTGATGTCCTCCTTTCAGCTGCAACAGCCAAAATCCAGTGTTCCTTGAGCTCGCGGAGACTCTTCGCTTATCCCAGAAGGCACTGGAATATGCAAATTATCTCCTCGGGACTCCTCCCCTGGTGTACTGATGTCCTCCTTTCAGCTGCAACAGCCAAAATCCAGTGTTCCTTGAGCTCGCGGAGACTCTTCACTTATCCCAGAAGGCACTGGGAATATGCAAATTATCTCCTCGGGACTCCTCCCCTGGTTTACTGATGTCCTCCTTTCAGCTGCAACAGCCAAAATCCAGTGTTCCTTGAGCTCGCGGAGACTCTTCACTTATCCCAGAAGGCACTGGGAATATGCAAATTATCTCCTCGGGACTCCTCCCCTGGTGTACTGATGTCCTCCTTTCAGCTGCAACAGCCAAAATCCAGTGTTCCTTGAGCTCGCGGAGACTCTTCACTTATTCCAGAAGGCACTGGAATATGCAAATTATCTCCTCGGGACTCCTCCCCTGGTGTACTGATGTCCTCCTTTCAGCTGCAACAGCCAAAATCCAGTGTTCCTTGAGCTCGCGGAGACTCTTCGCTTATCCCAGAAGGCACTGGAATATGCAAATTATCTCCTCGGGACTCCTCCCCTGGTGTACTGATGTCCTCCTTTCAGCTGCAACAGCCAAAATCCAGTGTTCCTTGAGCTCGCGGAGACTCTTCACTTATCCCAGAAGGCACTGGAATATGCAAATTATCTCCTCGGGACTCCTCCCCTGGTGTACTGATGTCCTCCTTTCAGCTGCAACAGCCAAAATCCAGTGTTCCTTGAGCTCGCGGAGACTCTTCACTTATCCCAGAAGGCACTGGGAATATGCAAATTATCTCCTCGGGACTCCTCCCCTGCTGTACTGATGTCCTCCTTTCAGCTGCAACAGCCAAAATCCAGTGTTCCTTGAGCTCGCGGAGACTCCTCACTTATCCCAGAAGGCACTGGGAATATGCAAATTATCTCCTCGGGACTCCTCCCCTGGTGTACTGATGTCCTCCTTTCAGCTGCAACAGCCAAAATCCAGTGTTCCTTGAGCTCGCAGAGACTCTTCACTTATCCCAGAAGGCACTGGGAATATGCAAATTATCTCCTCGGGACTCCTCCCCTGGTGTACTGATGTCCTCCTTTCAGCTGCAACAGCCAAAATCCAGTGTTCCTTGAGCTCGCGGAGACTCTTCACTTATCCCAGAAGGCACTGGAATATGCAAATTATCTCCTCTGGACTCCTCCCCTGGTGTACTGATGTCCTCCTTTCAGCTGCAACAGCCAAAATCCAGTGTTCCTTGAGCTCGCGGAGACTCTTCACTTATCCCAGAAGGCACTGGAATATGCAAATTATCTCCTCGGGACTCCTCGCCTGGTGTACTGATGTCCTCCTTTCAGCTGCAACAGCCAAAATCCAGTGTTCCTTGAGCTCGCGGAGACTCTTCACTTATCCCAGAAGGCACTGGAATATGCAAATTATCTCCTCGGGACTCCTCCCCTGGTGTACTGATGTCCTCCTTTCAGCTGCAACAGCCAAAATCCAGTGTTCCTTGAGCTCGCGGAGACTCTTCACTTATCCCAGAAGGCACTGGAATATGCAAATTATCTCCTCGGGACTCCTCCCCTGGTGTACTGATGTCCTCCTTTCAGCTGCAACAGCCAAAATCCAGTGTTCCTTGAGCTCGCGGAGACTCTTCACTTATCCCAGAAGGCACTGGAATATGCAAATTATCTCCTCGGGACTCCTCCCCTGGTGTACTGATGTCCTCCTTTCAGCTGCAACAGCCAAAATCCAGTGTTCCTTGAGCTCGCGGAGACTCTTCACTTATCCCAGAAGGCACTGGAATATGCAAATTATCTCCTCGGGACTCCTCCCCTTGACTATTAGTATGATGTTCTTATGGTGGAATTCTGTCTGTGTTAATCAGATCTGATTGGACCTAACTCTTCAAAAAGGTTCCACCTTTAAATCATAATTTCACAGACTATAATATCACAAAGTTTTATGGTGAGTTTTACACTGGTCAACAGAAAAAAATCATCAGCAAAGGTAATATGTCTATTTCATGGAGTTTGATGTGCTGATTCCAAAAATATGCATAGTTTTGCTCTCACATAAAGTTTCTGAGGTAGAAGTATTTTTGTTATTACATTATTTCTGCATTTTCAATGTAAGTAGTTTTTCCTATGTTATTCCTATTTCGTTACTTGTCTTTCATAATTGTGAATTTTCTTACAGGGACCACATCAGTAAAGGTTTAAGAGACTTTTATGGGAAGGAGTATTGACAGTGCAGTCAGCCAATGACTGCTTCTCGGAAAGTCACGTTATGAGGAGGAGCTAACTGTTATGAGACGGTAAGATTTGAGTCAGTCCGAAAAGGATGGTGATGGCAGCAAGGACTGGTATGTGAGACTCTGACAGGAGACCGGCCTCTACAGGGATCTGAGCCCTGCTACAGGGAGACAGAAGGGAAGGCAGCGGACAGCCACCATTGTGAGAGGATTTTCACTGCATTTCTTGGAGGGCAAGTCCTCTCAGAAGGAAGAAAACAGCTCAGCCACTGAAGTGTAACTGAGTGAGGGTCTTCACAGAGAGAGAACCTGAAAGCAGCCAATATCACACTGCCTGTCTGCAAATGTTCATCTGTAAGGAATAGGCTGACCCATTTACCCCACAACTGTATATAGTTATCTACCAGATTACCTCCAGTAAAATCAGTTCTAAATATAAGCTGCCTCTGTCATCTCCGGGGAAATTTATTCGAAGCAACCATGACAGCACCCAACAAAAGAGGGGATCTGCCCTTCAGGAACAGGAAACCTACAGTACATAAGGGTGGCACCTCTCCCACGCATCAGTTGGTTTCCTGTTCCTGGAGGACAGGATCCCTACAGGATGAAGTCCTTCTATAGGATCCCAGGCCGGCCGGTCGACCCAGGTAGGGGGAAGTCTCCTACCTTGACCAGTTGCGGGGCCCCTGGAAGCGCCACGGTGTGTCCGGGGAGGATTCCACGACGGTGTGGGGAGCGGTGTCTCCTGAAGCCAGCGCCGGAAGGTGAGTATTCCCCCCTGGGGTCGGTCGGTTCTCCTTCACCACTGCCTTGCATCCTGCGGCGTTCCTGGTCTGGCTGTCCAGCGGTCGGGTGCCAGGAGTGGCGGTGGTGTCCGGTGTCGGCGTCTCCATAGCGTCCACCCGCGCATCTCTGCTGCCTTCCTGAGAGGCGCGGATGTGACGCGTCGGGGACGGGGCTTGGAGTGCCGGACCGGAAGTCGGATGCCGGCCGGCTTTTTTCTTCTCTGTACCGTCGGGGGCGCCGGGGAGTATGTGGTGGGGAGGCGGGCTGTACCCAGGTGGACCCCTGGCTACATCCTGCTCACCCGGATATCCTGGGGTGGGCACATAAAAGGGGCCTGACCTGCTGCAGGGAGGTATCGGAAGCTCCCGGAGAGCAGCAGGTCATTCTGCAAACGGAACAAGAGAAGCAGGCTCCAAGCAGGCCTCGCACAAAGCCCCAGCTGAAGTCCAGAGGACGGACAAGTGGCGAGCCCACCCGCAAAAGTTCCTCCAGAGCAGTGGAGACATCAACGTCTGCTGACCCCCCCCCCCCCCGTGATCCAGCACCTATTACTGCTGGCGGGTAAGAGATCTTCGTGAAAGTACACCCGGTGATGCAGTTTCCTCCTTATGTTTTCTGTCTAGCAGGGGAGGAAATGGTCGAAAAAATCGAGGCATAGGGAATGTGCCCTCTGCGGTCAACCCCTACCCGACGCTTACCCTAAAAGGTTGTGTCAGCCTTATGTGCGACAGACGATAGGGGCCTGAAGGGGGGTGGTAGTCCCTGAATAAAGATGACAGTACCTTACACTTTCCCCCGCCCTCCTACAGGTAGCGGAAGAAACCCCTGACTTCACCTCAACCCTGAGAGACTTGATTAGGACAGAGGTGAAAGACTCTTTAAAATCATTTTCTCAGGGAGAGTCTTCTAAGAGAAAACAGGGAGCAAGGTTTTTGGACTCAGATTCCCCAGCTATGCCTAGGAAGGGCGAAGATTCCCCAGGGTCCACTTCTCCTTCTCGTTCTTCTTCCTCATCAGAAGAAGATTCTACCTGGTTTTGTTTTCCCCTAGACCAAATGGACAAGTTAGTCAAGGTAATCAGATCCACCATGGGGATAGAAGATTCAAGACCTGAACAGTCAGTACAGGACTTTGTTTGGTGGGCTAGACCCAAAGAAACACAGATCCTTCCCATTGAATAGTAGGATTCAGAGCCTGATAGACAAAGAGTGGAAGAAGCCGGAAAAAAGGGGTTTGTTTGCTCCGGCATTTAAACGTAGATACCCCTTTGAAGATCCACTGGTGGATAGATGGGACAAGGCTCCGAAACTCGATGCTGCAGTAGCTAAGGCCTCCAAAAACTCTTCCATACCCTTGAAGGACATGGGCTCCATGAATGATCCGCTGGATATAAAAGCAGACTCCTTCTTGAAGGGTATATGGGAAATGTCAGCTGGCGCCCTGAGACTGGCAGTAGCTGCTACCTGCACAGCCAGATCAGTGATGGTCTGGCTGGACCAGCTAAAATCACAGTTGGGAGACTGGGCCCCCCAAGAGTCCATATTAAAGTCATTACCAATAATTCAGAGCGCAGCAGCCTTTTGGAGGATTCTTCAGCAGACTCTGTAAGGATGGCTGCCAGGGCTGCGGGACTATCAAATGCAGCGCGAAGAGCGCTATGGTTAAAGTGTTGGCCATGGGATATTCAAGCTAGATCCCGCCTCTGCTCTAGCCCATGTAAGGGCGAATATCTGTTTGGCCCTGTCCTATACGAACTCTTGGAAAAGGCAGGGGATGATAAGAAAAAATTCCCCAATGTGCTGAATCCCTCACATAGACGTCCCTTCGGCAGAAAGAGATTTAACCGTAGGAGGTCGTCCAGGGAGCGAGTTAGATGGGACGATAGAAAGAGAAAAGGTACGGGATACATGTTCAGGGGCCCGTCTCGAGAAACCAAGAAAACCTCCCAATGACTAGCGGTTCCGGTGGGTGGTAGATTGACAGCCTTCTACCTGGCCTGGTCCCTAATCTCCAACAGCGGCTGGATTCTGGGCCTAGTGGTTTCAGGACTCCGATTTAGAATTTTCCGAGGTGCCTCCGGATACCTTTAAAATTACTCCCACCCGATCTTCTTCATCAGAGCAGATGGTCCTGGAGTCAGAAATACAGGATTTATGTTGTAAGAATGTCCTGGTGGAGGTACCGGAGATGGAAAGGGGTAGAGGCTTCTATTCCCCTCTGTTTTTGGTCCGAAAACCAGACGGTTCCTTCAGGACAATAATTAATTTAAAGGCCTTGAATAAATTCCTTATAGTACGGCCGTTCAAAATGGAGACCATCAATTCCACAATAAAACTATTATTTGAAAACTGCTTCATGGTGGTGTTAGATTTGAAAGACGCCTATTACCATGTCCCTATTCATGCAACCCATCAGCGTTTTCTTAGAGTCGCAGTTTGGTTAAAAGGCTCAGTCCAACATTTTCAATATAGAGCCCTTCCGTTCGGTCTGGCGGTCGCCCCTCTGTTATTCACGAAAGTCATAGCAGAGGTCATGGCCCACCTGCGAGAATTTCAAATCCTGATAATTCCCTACCTTGATGACTTCCTTATTATAGGCAAAACAGCGGACCATTGTCGGGAACAGTTACATAGAGCAATATCTGCCCTAGAACAATTGGGGTGGCTACTAAACATCACGAAGTATCGATTGCAGCCCATGAGAGTGCAGCAGTTTTAGGCCTAATCTTAGACTCTCAAAATCAGGAATGCCGTCTTCCACCCAACAAATTAATACGCTTACGTTATCAAGTCCTAAATGCTTCTAACAACCCCACCATGTCCCTCAGGAAGGCCATGTCCTTGTTGGACTCTTTCTTCCTGCATCCCCACGGTGCGGTGGGCACAGTTGCATGCTAGAACACTACAGGGCGAAGTCATGCGGTATGAAAGAAGTCTTATGGGTCGCTTGGAAGGCCAGCTGACTTTATCCCGAGCCACAATAAAATCTCTAGAATGGTGGCTGGATGAACGTAACTTATCCAGGGGGGTGCCCTGGGAGTATAATGTAACCCGAATGATCACCACGGATGCAAGCCCTACTGGTTGGAGGGCTCATATGGGTGAATTTATAGTGCAAGGCCTATGGGAGCATCATCAGGTGGACATGTCCTCTAACCTGAAAGAATTATAAGCGGTAGAACAGGCAGTAAAAAGACTCCTTATCTATCTACAGGGTCATCATGTGCAAGTTCTATCTGACAATCAGGTCGCAGTGGCTTATATCAACCACCAGGGTGGACTTGATCCAGACCTCCCATGCAAGTAACAGAGCGCCTGTTCCATCTGGCAGAAAAACATTGTCTATCTTTAACAGCGCTGCATATAAGGGGGAAGGAAAACGCCACAGCAGATTTTCTAAGCCGCAACCTTCTAAGACAATGGAATGGTCACTAAAAAATGTCATTTTCGACCTGATTGTACGTCAGCCAGACGTGGATCTCTTCGCCACCAGAAGGAACAGAAAGGTGAAGCAGTTCTGTTCCCTAAATCCCAGGGAAAGCCCGCTGGTGGTAGACGCCTTCCTGATAAAATGGGACTTTACGCTAGCTTACGCCTTCCCTCCCTTGTCTCTGATACCCCTAGTGGTCAGAAAAATCAGGAAGGACAAAGCAAAAGTAATACTGATCGCATCCTTTTGGCCCAGGAGGGCGTGGTTCTCAAGCCTCAGAACCATGTCGATATCCGATCCGTGGGTCTTACCGGACGTTCCGGATATCCTGTCCCAGGGCCCAGTGTACCATCCTCAGGTGGCTGGCCTACATCTGAAGGCGTGGATTTTGAGTAGTCGTTACTAAAAGATAAAGGGTTTTTTCCAAGCTTGATAAATACCCTCAAGAGCAGGAAGGAAATTACGACCAGAATTTATGCCAGGACCTTGAGGAAGTTTTTACAGAACTCAGGAATTGTAGCTGGAGAATCGGCACCAATAGCTCAGATCCTAGAGTTCCTGCAAAGAGGCCTAGATATGGGTCTTTCAACCAGTACCCTTAAAGTGCAGGTTTCTGCCCTGGGAGCCCTTTTAATCTGCGACATAGCCAGGAACTAATGGGTCAGTAGATTTATTAAAGCAGCGAGTAGGTCCAGGCCTATAGAGGTAGCCTTCTTGGTGGCATTAACGTCAGCACGGAGAGTGAGTGACATTCAGGCACTGTCTAGGCTCCCTCCGTATACACAATTCTAAGATGATAGGGTGATACTCAGGGCTGATCCAGCATACTTCCCTAAGGTCGCTTCCACTTTCTATAGGAGATCTTCCATCCTTCCTACCCAATCCAAGTAACCAGAAGGAAATGAAGCTCCACACCCTAGATGTGAGATGTCTCTTGGAGTATCTAGCGATAACTGACCCCTGGGTAAAGGATAACGCCTTGTCTGTCTCCTTTCAAGGCCCCAGGAAGGGCCTTAGAGTATCAAAGGGCACACTAGCTAGATGGATCAGGGAGGCCATTTCATTAGCATACACCTCAAAAGACAAGTCGGCCCCGAGAAACTGAGGGCACATTCCACTCGAGCCGTGGCAACTTCGTGGGCAGAGAGGTCAGAAGTCTCCATCGACTAGATATGTAAGGCTGCCACTTGGTCCTCTCCAAGCACATTCTTCAATCATTATAGATTAGACTTGAGTGCTTCCTCTGATCTCTCCTTTGGTGTAAGGGTACTGCAGGCTGTAGTCCCTCCCTGAAGTAGTTATTACTCTCTGTAATTC
This sequence comes from Oophaga sylvatica, assembly GCA_033576555.1. Taxonomy (NCBI): domain Eukaryota; kingdom Metazoa; phylum Chordata; class Amphibia; order Anura; family Dendrobatidae; genus Oophaga; species Oophaga sylvatica. Next base: position 3,916,470 of record JARQOD010000003.1, on the reverse strand, counting down.
TTTTGTTGGGTGCTGACATGGTTGCTTCGAATAAAGTCTTAGTTACTTATCGTTAACGGTATTTTTCGAAGACCATGACAGCACCCTTGGATTTCCTCCCCTTTTATCTTTTCGGCGTGCACTTCCTCCTCTTATAAGTTTCACATAAGATAAAACAGTTAAACGCAATGGTATTGTATAGAATTTATTTTTGCCATTAACCTTGGTGGTCCTCTTGTGCTCTGTAAACCAACTAATGTGTGGGAGAGGTGCCGCCCTTATGTATCTGTAGGTTTCCTGTTCCTGAAGGGCAGATTCCCTCTCACTTTGGGTGCTGTCAAGGTCTTCGAAAAATACCGTTAACAGTAAGTAACTAAGACTATCTACATATAGTCTGTCAGCTCATCACAGTTTTTTTTTAGTTTGTCACCACCATTGAACTGAACTTACTCTACTGTTTGGTCTGATTTATAGGCGAAAAATGCCCCGAAAGTGTCTCAATCATCCGAACAGATTCTGCTATGTGTGTGGTTCTTTTACACCAAAAGGCCAAGTACGTTCAATCACTCATGATATTAAAAAGATGTAGCAGATGTACTTTAAGTGTCCACTTGGCGAGCAAGACAAAAGCTGGGCCCCTCATGTCATATGGTCAAGTTGTTCAAATGGTCTTCGTGACTGGTTGAATATGAGGAAAGTGGCTATGCCATTTGCTGTTCCCATGATTTGTAGAGAACCCAAAAATCATAGTGATGACTGCTACTTTTCTTTTGTCAAACTGAAGGGCTTTTCTACAAAGAACAAACATAAGATTAATTACCCTGAACTTGAATCTGCAATTAGGCCAGTTCCAAATGATGGTACCTTGCCAGTTCCTGTACCACCGTTGTCTGGATTAGATGAAAATGAAGTAAAATATGAATACTATGGAGCGGAAGCTACTGGCGAAGACATGGAGACCTCAAGTCAAGATGAGTATATACCTAATGGAGCAGCTGAGCAGTCAAAATGATTTACTCAACATGAATTAAATGATCCCATCAGAGACTTTTCATTGTCAGAAGATTTATCTGAACTTCTTGCATCTAGGTTGAAACAGAAGATTCTTCTTCATGATGATGTCAAAGTGTGTTATTACCGAAACAGAAGTAACACTTTAACAAAATTTTTCACAGTTGATGGACCAATGGTGTACTGTAACAATGTGAATGGCCTCTTTAAAGAACTGAATCAAGAGAATTTTGTTGCAGACTGGCGATTTGTTTATTGACTCATCCCAGATAAGTTTGAAAGCAGTGTTTCTTCCAATGGAAATATGAAACCTTCAATCCTTATTGCTCATTTATGTCATCTAAAGGAAAGTTATGAAAATCTGTCAGTTGTTTTAGATGCTATACAATATAAGCATCATCAATGGAATATCTGTGGAGATTTGAAAGTGATTTGTCTGCTAATGGGAATGTAAGGAAGTTTCATAAAATGTTGCTTCTTGTGTTTATGGGACAGTAGAAATACAGTAGAGCATTATGTTCATCATGATTGGGTACAGAGAAACATCTATGCTCAAGGTAGAGACAATGTTTAGCATAATCCTTTAGTTGCTCCAACAAAAATCTTTCTTCCTCCACTACATAGAAAGTTGGGATTGATTAAAAACTTTGTGAAAGCCATGGCAAAGACAAATTCACAAGGGTTCCAGTACATTTCACAGAAATTCTCCAGCATTTCACCAGCAAAACTGAAGGAAGGGGTATTTTGTTGGTCCTCAGGTCAGAGCGCTTATGAGAGATGATGTGTTTGAAGGAACTCTAAATGATAAGGAATTGAGATCTTGGAAAAGCTTCAAGTGGATCTGTTAAAAATTCTTAGGAAAACAAAAATCTCCAAAATATGTTGAAGGTGTTGAGGAACTGCTAAATGCAAACCAGTCACTTGGATGTTGCATGTCTCTGAAAATGCACTTTTTGCATTCACATTTAGAGTTCTTCCCTCAAAATCTTGGGGATGTAAGCAATTAACAAGGCGAGTGGTTTCACCAGGATATTAAAGTAATGGAACACCACTACCAGGGTTTTTGGAATGACTCAATGATGGCAGATTACTGTTGGATGTTATATAGGGACAATCTTGAAAAATCGTATCAACGACAGTCTAATGTCAAGCACTTTTAATTTCTGCTTATATTTGGTTTTTGTTTTGCATGTGAAATTATTTTGGTTCAACAAAAACTGTTTCTGATATGTAGATTACTGTTTTCTTAATGTTGCCAGTATATTTCCTATACCTTATAATAATAAGATGCTGCTCCATGGAAACTAGGTGCTACAGTAAAACTATACATTTTTGAAATCAGGACAAAAAGATGATTTTATTTATATTTTTTTCTAGTCCTGTGTTATAATAAAAGTCTTGGGTGGTCAAGCCTTTTTATGGGAGGGGTCAGCTGCGATTTGCAACTCTCACTTGCAATTTCTGCCCAACATCTTTCTTATTGTGGAATTATGTACATTGACTTTAACGGAGAGAAATGAGGCCTATAGTTCTTTTAGATGTTCAACTTGGTTCTTTTGTGACCTCCTGGATAAGTTGTTGATGTGCTCTAGTTGAAATTTTGGAAGGTTGGATACTCCAAGGAAACTTCAACACGGTTCCAATTTTTATTTTCCATTTATGAATGACTATCACTTTAAGCTACTAGAATCCCAGAGACATAACAATCGCTTTGTAATTCTTTCCAGTTGACAAGATGTCAATGACTTTAGCATTTGTATTTCAATCTTTATGGAACATGGCATCATGTCCAGCTTTTTAAGACCTTCCACTCTGTTTCACAATGTTAGAAATCTTCTGTTTGAGTTATGTTTCGAATTTAATTGGTTTGACAGTAATCATGGCTTAGTATGTCAAGATAGAATCATAGAATGGTAAAGTTTAAAGGGACCTCCTCAGTCATCTGGTCCAACCCTCTGCTCATATTTGACAGCTGAATTTAGTTAACTGGTTGATAGCTAAGGGGACAATTACTTAGAGCCAGTTAGATTTGCTACAATACATTAAATCAGTAATAATACTGTTATGAACTGCTACAAGCACTAAGGAAAGATGGGAACTCTGTCCCTACAATAAAACTGAGCTTGATCCCTACGATGTAACGGGGAACCTGATCCTGCGACCAGACCCGCTAAAGTCCTCACCTAGTCTGAACGAAGACCTATAGTTGCGAGGAAGGAATCCCTACAAGATCTAGGGACTGGGAGAAAAGGTGGACACCTCCTAACAGAAATTGTAGCAGGGAAAAATAAACAGAAAACAAATTACTACGAGATCCTAAGATTAAGCAAAACTGACAGAGTAAGGCACCTAAGCACCCGGCTAGCTTAAGAGTAGATAATACAATGAAGTCCAGCAAAGCCAGAAGGGCGGAGCCAGACTAAATAGGGAAAAAAGGTCATGTGACCAGCAAACTGAAACAAAATCTAACAAGAGGGTTCTAACAGTACCCTCCCTTCTAAAGGTACTGCCACACTACACAATCCCGCTAGCGATCTCGTTAGCGTCGCATACTAATGAGATCGCTAGCGGGATTATTTCTATATCGCTAGTAGCTACCTAATTTAGCGATATCGTTAAGGACGCTATCGCGGTTAGCGATCTCCTTAACGACTTTAGCGGTACAAAAGTACCGCTAAATCGCTAAAAAAGGTGCCACACTCAGCGATTAGATACTTACCAGCGGGACGCCAGCGATGAAAATAGGGTCTAGGACGACGGACGAGATCACAGCAGGGGCCACGTCGCTGGTAGATGCCGCACACAACAACATCGCTAACGGGATCGCTAAATAGTGACGTTTTTTAGCGATCCCGTTAGCGATGTTGTTTAGTGTGGCATACCCTTAAGAGGATCCTCCGGATCCCCTAGGACTTAGGCTTATCCGGAAACCTCTTGTGAAACGCTCTGACAAGTCTAGACGCAGAAACCTCATCCGCCCTCACCATGAGTTATCCTCGGGTCCATAACCCTTCTAAGCGACGAGGTACTGCAAACCCCCTCTATACCGTCTAGAATTTAGGATGCGGGAAATCTCATATTGCCCGTCCTCCACCACCAGGGGAACAGTGGCCGAGATGTCTCCATCTGAGACCTCAGCTTTCTTCAAGAGAGAAACATGAAACACCGGATTAATCTTCCAGGAGGTGGGAAGCTCCAACTTAACAGCAGATTGGTTAATAACCTGAAGCACCTTAAAGGGCCCTACAAACTTGGGACCCAATCTCTTAGACGGAATCCTCAAGCGCAGATTCTTAGAGGACAACCAGACCATGTCACCAATAGCAAACAAAACCTCTTGCCGTTTTCTATCAAAATACACTTTGGATCTTTTGTTAGCCTCCTGAAGATTACCACGCACATCAGTCCAAACTCTCTGCAACACACCAGAAAAATTCTCCTCTTCAGGTACAGCCGATCCCAACTTGGAAAATGACCCAAAAGACGGATGTCTCCCAGTACAACAAAAAAAAGGCGAACAACCAGCAGAAGCGGATGTATGATTGTTAAGAGCAAACTCAGCAAGTGGCAGAAACGCAGACCACCCCTCTTGATTATCAGTCACAAAACAACGCAAGAACTGCTCAACATCCTGGTTTTTCCTTTCTGTCTGGCCATTAGACTCAGGATGATATCCGGATGAAAACGACAAATTAACTCCCAACCTGTCACAAAAGGCGCGCCAAAAACGAGCCACAAACTGAGGTCCCCTATCAGAAACAATGTCAGTAGGAACACCATGTAGTCTGACTATTTCCTTGACAAAGGCCTTAGCGAGAGTCTTAGCGCAGGGCAATTTGATGAAAGGAACCAAGTGACACATCTTGCTAAAACGGTCCACGACCACCCAGATGACAATGAAACCCTCAGAGGGGGGAAGGTCAGTAATAAAGTCCATAGCCAAATGTGTCCAAGGTGCACTAGGGACCTCCAGAGGGCAAAGCAACCCTGCAGCAGGAGTATGAGAAGACTTAGATCTAGCACACACAGTGCATTGACGCACCCACTTAATGACTTCCTTCTGATATCCAGGCCACCAAAAGCTGCGACCCACAAGTCTCTTGGTCTCAGAGATTCCAAGATGACCTGCCAACCGAGAGTCATGACATTCAATAAACAAATCTCTCCTCAGGGTACCAGGCACAAACAACCTCCCATGCGGCGTGTTAGATGGGGCATTCTCCTGTGCTTTAAGAATCTCATCTTCCAACACTGAGTCCAAAACCGCAATAACAACCCCCTCTTGCAAAATGTTTTCCTCCTCCTCAGTACCCACCATAGGAGAAAAGCTGCGAGACAAAGCATCAGCTTTAACATTTTTAGTACCTGGGATGTAAGTAACGGTAAAATTAAAGCGTGAGAAAAACAGTGCCCACCTAGCCTGACGGGCATTCAAGCGTTTGGCAGCATCAAGGTAGATCAGATTTTTATGATCGGTGAAGACTTGAACGGGAAATTCCGCTCCCTCCAAAAAATGACGCCAGTGTTCAAATGCGAGTTTAATTGCCAACAATTCCCGATTACCGATATCATAATTTAGTTCAGACTCAGAAAATTTCTTTGAAAAAAAAGCACAGGGATGTACTCCATCCGTCTTTTCCTGAGACAACACCGCGCCGACCCCCACAGAAGAAGCATCAACCTCAACCAAAAATGGTTTAGTCACATCAGGCTGCGTAAGGATGGGAGCAGAGCTGAACCTCTCCTTTAGCAACACAAAAGCCTCAATGGCCTCAGTAGTCCACTGAACCGCATCAGCAGCTTTCCTGGTGAGATCGGTCAGAGGTTTGGCAATCAGAAATTTTTTTTATGAATTTTCTATAATAATTGGCGAACCCCAAAAACCTTTGTATTGATTTCACACCAATAGGTCTAGGCCAATCCTGCACAGCTTGCACTTTCACAGGGTCCATCTCAAAACCTTCACTGGAGACAATGTAGCCCAAAAAACTAAGTCTCTGTACAGCGAACTCACATTTTTCTAGTTTGGCAAAAAGTGAATTATCACTCAGTAACTGTAATACTTCACGCACACTCCTCCAATGAGACTCCAAATCCGGTGAATAAATCAAAATGTCATCCAAATACACAAACCACACTTCTGCCGATCAAAGGTCTAAGGATGTCATTAATAAGATTCTGAAAAAATGCCGGAGCACTGGAAAGTCCAAAAGGCATAACCAGATTCTCAAAATGACCCAGTGGAGTGTTAAACGCAGTCTTCCATTCATCCCCCTCCTTCATGCGCAACAAATTGTATGCCCCTCGAAGATCAATTTTCGAGAACCACTTGGCCCCCACTAACTGATTAAACAAATCAGGAATCAATGGCAGTGGGTAAGGATTGCGTACAGTAATCTTATTAATCTCACGAAAGTCTAGACAAGGCCGTAAACCGCCGTCCTTTTTTTTAACAAAAAAAAATCCAACAGCCACAGGAGATTTGGAAGGCCTAATGTGACCGGCGGCCAAGCTTGTTTGTATGTATTCCTCCAAAGCCTTTCTCTCAGGAATAGTCAAATGAAATAAACGACTTTTAGGAAGAGTTGCTCCAGGGACAAATTCAATCGCACAATCATAATCTCTATGAGGAGGCAATACCTGCGATTCCTTATCAGAAAAAACTTTCCAAAAATCCTGAATAGGTACAGGTAACTCCCCCTTAACTACAGCAGCAATACGCCCGTTACAACACTTGTCATAACACTTAGGACTCCAGGACTTAATTTCATTGGTAGACCAATCCAGTACCGGATTGTGCAATTTTAACCAGGGTAACCCCAAAATCACCGGTGAGGGCAAATTATTCAAAACTACCAAATCCAAATTCTCTTGATGAACACCATTAATAGTAAGAGGAAATTCACAGTTATGGTGAGTAACATTTTTCAAGGGAGAGCCATCCACAGACACCACATTAATAGGGAAGACAGAAGTTTGGGTTTTAATTTTAGTTTTTCCAAAAATTTCCCATCAATCACATTGAGAGTTGAACCACAATCCACAAATACCCGAAACTCCATTAATTCCTCCTCAACACCAGTGGTAGCAGAAAGAAAGACACCTTTATTGTTTAAACAAGCTATGCGGGCGACACTGACCTCATTTTTTTTTTTTCTTTATTCATTCGAAGCGCACAGTTCTTAATGAAATGCTCAGATTTACCACAGTAGAAACACAAACCTTGAGCAAATCTGCGTTCTTTTTCCCGAGAGTGAGGTGCCATTGCTCCAATTTCCATCGGCTCTGCAATGTTAGTACATTCCTTCTCCAAACCTGGAGCTGACAAAGCAGACTTACTCTCATTAACCCTTGCACGCAGTCTCCTATCCACCCGTATGGCCAATTGCATAGCCTCTTGCAAGTTACCAGGTATAGGATAAGCAATCAGCAAATCTTAAACCTTTTCACTTAATCCTGCAAGAAATAAACTTTTCAAAGCTGAATCGTTCCAGCCCACCTGAGTGGACCACCTACGGAAGTGAGTACAATATTTTTCCACATTACCCGATCCCTGTCTCAAACGTCTCAACTCTGTCTCAGCTGATGAAACACGATCCGGATCGTCATACAACAACCCCAAAGCAGAAAAAAAAACCATCCACTGATCCAAAGCATGGATCACTAGGCTGCAGAGAAAAGGCCCAGTCCTGAGGTTCTTTGCGCAAAAGTGACATTATGAACCCTATGCGCTGTGATTCATCACCAGAGGATCTGGGTCTCAAATGAAAATACAACAAGCAAGCATTTTTAAAAGAAAAAAAATCTTGTTCACCAAAAAATAAATCAGGCAAACGTACCTTTGGCTCCACGAAATGTGCTCCAGAACAACTACTCACGTGTTGCTGGATTTCAGCCACCTCCACAGAGAGACCCTGCAGGCGTTCAGCCAAATCCCGAACCGACACCATGATGAAAACAGAAAATCTTTCCTTAGAGATTTTTTTTTTTATTTCTTGGCTGGACTTACTGTTATGAACTGCTACAAGCACTAAGGAAAGATGGGAACTCTGTCCCTACAATAAAACTGAGCTTGATCCCTACGATGTAACGGGGAACCTGATCCTGCGACCAGACCCGCTAAAGTCCTCAGCTAGTCTGAACGAAGACCTATAGTTGCGAGGAAGGAATCCCTACAAGATCTAGGGACTGGGAGAAAAGGTGGACACCTCCTAACAGAAATTGTAGCAGGGAAAAATAAACAGAAAACAAATTATTACGAGATCCTAAGATTAAGCAAAACTGACAGAGTAAGGCACCTAAGCACCCGGCTAGCTTAAGAGTAGATAATACAATGAAGTCCAGCAAAGCCAGAAGGGCGGAGCCAGACTAAATAGGGAAAAAAGGTCATGTGACCAGCAAACTGAAACAAAATCTAACAAGAGGGTTCTAACAAATACTATTAAAATGTGATATATTTTGTTATTTGGAAATGAGTAGAAATGAGCCAATCCATGGTTCAGGTCAATGCTCTATTGCTGTGGACAGGAGTTGCGAGAATTTCTTTATCATTTTTAATCTTAGGCTCAGCTTATGATTTGCCAGGCTGGCGCATCCTCACCTTTGCACCGCGTGCCACATAGATGGCGTTAGATCAGTAAATCAAACTCAGTACGAGGCATCTGGAAGCTCGGGAAATTCACACAGTTCCTATCAATAATAGCACAAGAAACCTAGATGAACCAGATTAACCCTACGGAAGACATTCTAGATGTATCAATCAATTTCGCTCTCTAAATTTTGCAGTGACATCTCATTTAGTATACACTGCCTATTCCAGAGTTAATAGCCAGTGTATCTTAGAACTAAATTCTTGTACAGTCAGACCTTTCTCCTCTATCTGATGTTGTGCTAGTAACTTCAATACCATGTGAAGCATTCTTCCACTGCAGTCTTTCCATGCTCCTCAGTTTTGAGGTCCTCCACATACCCTGACAGTTTCTCAATGTTCCACCAAAAAGTATATTCAAGGATTTAGCAGGTCTAAAACTCCATCATCTTTCCCCAGATCAGAGAGTCTAATTTGAGTTGGATGCTTATTCCATATAAATTGCATTAGAGTTAATTTGGGGTAAATACCATAGTGGAATCCACACTGGAGAATTGTGTAAACATCAGCCACAGGTTGGTGTTCACAAGACCACCATCTTGACCAGCACAGGGGTGTACAGCAGGTCTTCAAATGTCATGGCAATTTATCGACACCCCGCAATCACAGCAGTAAATGCCACTGTGAATGACCATGGTATTCAACACCAGCTGTTGGCAGAACTTTGTTACACTCGCGACTGTTAAGGTACTGCCACACTAAACAATCCCGCTAGCGATCACTATAACGACGCATACTAATGCGATCGCTAGCGGGATTGTTTCTATATCGCTAAATGCTACCGCATTTAGCGATATAGTTAACGACGCTATCGCCGTTAGCGATCTTCTTAACGACTTTAGCGGTACAAAAGTACCGCTAAATCGCTAAGAAAAGGTGCCACACAGCGATAAGATACTTACCCAGCGGGAGCGCCGACGAGAAAATAGGGTCCGGAACGATTCCAGCGACGAGCGAGATCACAGCAGGAAGCTCGTCGCTGGAAGCTGCCGCACTGAACAATATCGCTAACGGGATCGCTAAATAGTGACGTTTTTTAGCGATCCCGTTAGCGATATTGTTTAGTGTGGCATACCCTTTAGAAACAGGTGATGGATGAATAACAGCCATCATCTGACAGGAATGGAGCAAGCTCAGCTTCTGAGCCCATTCCATTCATCTGCTTCTTCCTTTAAAGGGTTAAACATCAAAGGAAGGAATCAGCATTTTTTAAGCTTGTTTTACTTGCAAATAGTACAATAGGAATACAACAGATACACTAAAAAAAAGTCATGTTATTGACGAGATTGGAAAAGCAATTAATAACTTATTAATAACATTTTTTATTTTTAAAATATTGTCATAAGTAAATGTTTGAGCAGGATTCAGAAAAGGAAGATACAATTGCTAATACTAGATGGATAGTGGAAAAGGCCAAAGAATATAACAAGATCTATTTTTGCATCATCAACTACAGCAAAGCCTTCGACTGTGTTGATCATCAAAAAGTTTGGAATACCATGAAAGGTTCAAAATACAGTAAGGAGTCAGACAAAGCTTGTCTCCTTTTCTCTTCAAATTATACGCAGAAGGTATTTTCAGGAAGGCTGGGCTTGCTGAAAAAGAAGTAATCAAAATTGCTGGATGAATCATTAACATACTTAAATATGCAGAAGATAGAACGTTGATAGCAACAAGCGTAGCTGGAATGAAGTACTTATTACAAAGTGTCAAGATGGAAAGCTCAAACATGGGACTGTTACTCAATACAAAGAAGACAAAGATATTGACTATTGTCAGGTACAACTGGGACACATTTCAGATGGACTCGTAAAGTACTTCAATATACTTGGATCAATGATTACTCAAGATGCAGCTACAATACCGGAAGTCAATAGGAGAATAGCTATGGGCAAATCAACAATGAAGTCACTGGACAAGGTCTTCAAATCAAAGAACATTTCACTGGCAACGAAGACACCGTTCGTCTGTTTTTCTTCTGTAGTAATATATACACATGAAACCCAGACGATAAAGAAACAAGACAGAAAAAGAATCAAGATCTTCAAAATGTGTTGTTGAAGGAGGATGTTATCAGTACCATGGATTGTAATAAGAACAAACAATTCAATTTTGTAACAAATCAAGCTATACATGTCACTCGAAGCAAGGATCACCAGCTATGACTTGCCTACTTTCATACAAAAAGAGCAAACTGTGGCGCTTCCCACGGCTGTGGGGCGCCGGGACATGGCATAGCTTGCCTAGCTAGCCAATGCTCCCACGCCGCCAGTCCACGACGACGTGAGGCATCGGTCCCAGATGATAAGAGAATGTGGACCCACTGGACCACGGAGGGAGACCCGGGCCTGCCCGGACTAGGGAAGGGCAGCGACCGGGATCCGTGGCAGCTGAGCATGTGGGCAAGGTGGCGACCTGCAGGACTAGACAACACCGCACAACTTCAGGTAAGAAGAAACAAAGTTTACTTAAAGAAACACAGTACATAAAACAGAACATAAGACCGGGCTCCGATTCCGCACATCAAAGAAGGGTACACGACTCAGGATCACAGACGAGTGCTGGAGGACATCACGGGTAGATGCAGTCCAGGGTTATCTGGCACGGGCATACTTGGACGGCCTCTCTCTCAGGCCTTAGGCGTAGCACAGGCTCAGCAGGAGAACATCAGACACCGACCTCAGACAGACTTCAGACGATGGCGGGGTCATCACGGGTTGATGAAGTCCAGGATCATCTGGCACGGGCATACTACGGTAGTATGGCCTCACTCTCAGGCCTCGGGCGTAGCACAGGCTCAGCAGGAGAACATCAGACACCGGCCCAGGACGAACGTCAGACGATGGCGGGGTCATCACGGGTTGATGAAGTCCAGGGTCATCTGGCACGGGCATACTAGGACGGCCTCTCTCTCAGGCCTCAGGCGTAGCACAGGCTCAGCAGGAGAACATCAGACACCGACCCAGGACAGACGTCATCACAGGGTAGACCAAGGAGGAACAGGCAGGACAGGCAGGTTGTCACGGCAAGTGACCAAGGCAGTCTCTGGGACAGGCAGGTTGTCACGGCTAGTGACCAGGGCAATCTCTGGGACAGGCAGGTTGTCACGGCAAGTGACCAGGGCAGGCAGGTTGTCACGGCAAGTGACCAGGCAGGCAGGTTGTCACGGCAAGTGACCAGGGCAGGCAGGTTGTCACGGCAAGTGACCAGGCAGTCTCTGGGACAGGCAGGTTGTCACGGAAAGTGACCAGGGCAGTCTCTGGGACAGGCAGGTTGTCACAGCAAGTGACCAGGCAGTCTCTGGGACAGGCAGGTTGTCACGACAAGTGACCAGGCAGTCTCTGGGACAGGCAGGTTGTCACGACAAGTGACCAGGCAGTCTCTGGGACAGGCAGGTTGTCACGACAAGTGACCAGGCAGTCTCTAGACAGGCAGGTTGTCACAGTAAGTGACCAGGCAGTCTCTAGACAGGCAGGTATATACGACCTGATATGGTGGAGCCTCCAGGTAGGCTGCAGTCGGATGGCAGATGATCGCTCCCAGGTGAGCAGGCAAGAGCCGGGGATCTCTGCAGATGATGTCCGAACTTCCGGATGGAGCTGCAGTCGGATGGCAGATGATCGCTCCTAGGTGAGCAGGCAAGAGCCGGGGATCTCTGCAGATGACGTCCGAACCTCTGGAAGGAACTGCAGACGGATGGCAGACAGGCAAGCCGACAGGTAACAGACAGGTAACTGGAATCAGGAGCTGATGGCTGAAACAGAGTTAGACTGCACAGGAACAACAGGAACACGGATTGGATCTCAGAGAGTCAGGAACACAGACAGGAACACGGACTGGGTCTCAGGGAGTCAGGAACACGGACAGGAACATGGATTGAATCACAGGAACACGGACTGGAACACAGGCCTCGGACTCCGGACATCTGGCACCGATCAGCAGACTCCGGACATCTGGCAATGATCGGCAGGATCCGGACATCAGGCAGGAAGGATAGGATCCGGACATCTGGAAGTGGTCGTCGGACATCGGACATCAGGCCATGGTCATCAGGCATAGGATCCGGACATCTGGCAGCGACCTGAAAAGGAACCCCAGCGGTCTGGTGCAAGCCCCGCCAGGCTCAACGGGAGCTGGCCGGGGATTGCACAGAGGCTGAGCACAGAGTAACAGAAACTCAGCACACACCGGACTCCTCCTTCCAAGATGAACTCAGGTTATATAGCAAGGATTCACAGTCACTGGCACAGGGTTCTGGACACAGCAGGATTTCAGGAACATAACACAGAGGACACAGTTCAGAAAGTCAGGTACAGGATGCGATCCAAGATCAGGGGTTCAGGTAATTAGACACAGCAGGAACAGGCCTGGATATACAGCCTCCAGGAACGGCGATCTGGGTAATCAGCCCCCAGCATAGGCGGAAACACAAGACACAATTCAGACATTCAGGTACCGGGTTTGATCCAGGATCAGGGAACAAGACACAGCAGGAACAGGGAATCAGCTCTCCAGAGCTGATCAACTTCAGAGCAGGAGCTGAACAAACAACCACATACGGCTAGGTTCAGGGATTCAGTGTGGATTCAATGCGAAGCTCTGGCAACGCCCACTAGGGCTGGGGAACTTTATATATGAGCTGCTTCACAGCGATAGGCTGGAGCAGTAATTCTAGTAAACACCCAATCCACATAAAAGCAGGACAGGTGTGGGCCGCGCCCCCTATGCAGAGCCAGACAGCACAACACAGAGGGAACCCAACAATGGCTGCTGCCAAACACGTAGTAAGTCATGCACCACTGCAGAGGACTTTGCAAGCTACGGACGGCCTTCACAGCAAGTCAGGAACCGCACATGCGGGCGGTCATGCAAAGCAGCGGAGCCACTCACGCAAGTACGGGTACGCAGCAGAGCCAGGAACTGAGCAGCATCCATATAGGTAACAGACAACAGTATCCCAGCTGGTTAGGGGGAAAGGAGCAAAAGGGTTAATGCAAAAAACATGCAGAGTAACGCTGGAAAACAAAGTACAGACAATACCAGCGTTACAGTATCCCCCTCCTCAGGCCCCCTCTTCTGAAGACCCAAGTAAAAAAAAATTCCCCAGAAAAATTCACTTGGGTTTGGCGGTAAGTCCCATAGTTCACAATATGGCAGCAGAGTTAATAGCTCGAAAAGTCCGAACCGCTGACCAAGCGGGGAATCGAGCCATCTAGTCCACTTACCCTGTGGGGACCAAGTAGTCTAGTTCACACATCAGGTGGAGCTTGGAGAAAGTCCTGCAGACCGCACATGCTCAGCGGAGTCCATGGCCAGAGCTTACTGTGGCGCTTCCCACGGCTGTGGGGCGCCGGGACATGGCATAGCTTGCCTAGCTAGCCAATGCTCCCACGCCGCCAGTCCACGACGACGTGAGGCATGGGTCCCAGATGATAAGAGAATGTGGACCCACTGGACCACGGAGGGAGACCCGGGCCTGCCCGGACTAGGGAAGGGCAGCGACCGGGATCCGTGGCAGCTGAGCATGTGGGCAAGGTGGCGACCTGCAGGACTAGACAACACCGCACAACTTCAGGTAAGAAGAAACAAAGTTTACTTAAAGAAACACAGTACATAAAACAGAACATAAGACCGGGCTCCGATTCCGCACATCAAAGAAGGGTACACGACTCAGGATCACAGACGAGTGCTGGAGGACATCACGGGTAGATGCAGTCCAGGGTTATCTGGCACGGGCATACTTGGACGGCCTCTCTCTCAGGCCTTAGGCGTAGCACAGGCTCAGCAGGAGAACATCAGACACCGACCTCAGACAGACTTCAGACGATGGCGGGGTCATCACGGGTTGATGAAGTCCAGGATCATCTGGCACGGGCATACTAGTATGGCCTCACTCTCAGGCCTCGGGCGTAGCACAGGCTCAGCAGGAGAACATCAGACACCGGCCCAGGACGAACGTCAGACGATGGCGGGGTCATCACGGGTTGATGAAGTCCAGGGTCATCTGGCACGGGCATACTAGGACGGCCTCTCTCTCAGGCCTCAGGCGTAGCACAGGCTCAGCAGGAGAACATCAGACACCGACCCAGGACAGACGTCATCACAGGGTAGACCAAGGAGGAACCGGCAGGACAGGCAGGTTGTCACGGCAAGTGACCAAGGCAGTCTCTGGGACAGGCACGTTGTCACGGCTAGTGACCAGGGCAATCTCTGGGACAGGCAGGTTGTCACGGCAAGTGACCAGGGCAGGCAGGTTGTCACGGCAAGTGACCAGGCAGGCAGGTTGTCACGCAAGTGACCAGGCAGGCAGGTTGTCACGGCAAGTGACGCAGTTGGACAGGCAGGTTGTCACGGCAAGTGACCAGGCAGTCTCTGGGACAGGCAGGTTGTCACGGCAAGTGACCAGGCAGTCTCTGGGACAGGCAGGTTGTCACGACAAGTGACCAGGCAGTCTCTGGGACAGGCAGGTTGTCACGACAAGTGACCAGGAGGTGCAGTCTCTAGACAGGCAGGTTGTCACAGTAAGTGACCAGGCAGTCTCTAGACAGGCAGGTATATACGACCTGATATGGTGGAGCCTCCAGGTAGGCTGCAGTCGGATGGCAGATGATCGCTCCCAGGTGAGCAGGCAAGAGCCGGGGATCTCTGCAGATGATGTCCGAACTTCCGGATGGAGCTGCAGTCGGATGGCAGATGATCGCTCCTAGGTGAGCAGGCAAGAGCCGGGGATCTCTGCAGATGACGTCCGAACCTCTGGAAGGAACTGCAGACGGATGGCAGACAGGCAAGCCGACAGGTAACAGACAGGTAACTGGAATCAGGAGCTGATGGCTGAAACAGAGTTAGACTGCACAGGAACAACAGGAACACGGATTGGATCTCAGAGAGTCAGGAACACAGACAGGAACACGGACTGGGTCTCAGGGAGTCAGGAACACGGACAGGAACATGGATTGAATCACAGGAACACGGACTGGAACACAGGCCTCGGACTCCGGACATCTGGCACCGATCAGCAGGCTCCGGACATCTGGCAATGATCGGCAGGATCCGGACATCAGGCAGGAAGGATAGGATCCGGACATCTGGAAGTGGTCGTCGGACATCGGACATCAGGCCATGGTCATCAGGCATAGGATCCGGACATCTGGCAGCGACCTGAAAAGGAACCCCAGCGGTCTGGTGCAAGCCCCGCCAGGCTCAACGGGAGCTGGCCGGGGATTGCACAGAGGCTGAGCACAGAGTAACAGAAACTCAGCACACACCGGACTCCTCCTTCCAAGATGAACTCAGGTTATATAGCAAGGATTCACAGTCACTGGCACAGGGTTCTGGACACAGCAGGATTTCAGGAACATAACACAGAGGACACAGTTCAGAAAGTCAGGTACAGGATGCGATCCAAGATCAGGGGTTCAGGTAATTAGACACAGCAGGAACAGGCCTGGATATACAGCCTCCAGGAACGGCGATCTGGGTAATCAGCCCCCAGCATAGGCGGAAACACAAGACACAATTCAGACATTCAGGTACCGGGTTTGATCCAGGATCAGGGAACAAGACACAGCAGGAACAGGGAATCAGCTCTCCAGAGCTGATCAACTTCAGAGCAGGAGCTGAACAAACAACCACATACGGCTAGGTTCAGGGATTCAGTGTGGATTCAATGCGAAGCTCTGGCAACGCCCACTAGGGCTGGGGAACTTTATATATGAGCTGCTTCACAGCGATAGGCTGGAGCAGTAATTCTAGTAAACACCCAATCCACATAAAAGCAGGACAGGTGTGGGCCGCGCCCCCTATGCAGAGCCAGACAGCACAACACAGAGGGAACCCAACAATGGCTGCTGCCAACCACGCAGTAAGTCATGCACCACTGCAGAGGACTTTGCAAGCTACGGACGGCTTTCACAGCAAGTCAGGAACCGCACATGCGGGCGGTCATGCAAAGCAGCGGAGCCACTCACGCAAGTACGGGTACGCAGCAGAGCCGGGAACTGAGCAGCATCCATATAGGTAACAGACAACAGTATCCCAGCTGGTTAGGGGGAAAGGAGCAAAAGGGTTAATGCAAAAAACATGCAAAGTAACGCTGGAAAACAAAGTACAGACAATACCAGCGTTACAGTATCCCCCTCCTCAGGCCCCCTCTTCTGAAGACCCAAGTAAAAAAAAATTCCCCAGAAAAATTCACTTGGGTTTGGCGGTAAGTCCCATAGTTCACAATATGGCAGCAGAGTTAATAGCTCGAAAAGTCCGAACCGCTGACCAAGCGGGGAATCGAGCCATCTAGTCCACTTACCCTGTGGGGACCAAGTAGTCTAGTTCACACATCAGGTGGAGCTTGGAGAAAGTCCTGCAGACCGCACATGCTCAGCGGAGTCCATGGCCAGAGCTTACTGTGGCGCTTCCCACGGCTGTGGGGCGCCGGGACATGGCATAGCTTGCCTAGCTAGCCAATGCTCCCACGCCGCCAGTCCACGACGACGTGAGGCATGGGTCCCAGATGTAAGAGAATGTGGACCCACTGGACCACGGAGGGAGACCCGGGCCTGCCCGGACTAGGGAAGGGCAGCGACCGGGATCCGTGGCAGCTGAGCATGTGGGCAAGGTGGCGACCTGCAGGACTAGACAACACCGCACAACTTCAGGTAAGAAGAAACATAAAGTTTACTTAAAGAAACACAGTACATAAAACAGAACATAAGACCGGGCTCCCGATTCCGCACATCAGAGAAGGGTACACGACTCAGGATCACAGACGAGTGCTGGAGGACATCACGGGTAGATGCAGTCCAGGGTTATCTGGCACGGGCATACTTGGACGGCCTCTCTCTCAGGCCTTAGGCGTAGCACAGGCTCAGCAGGAGAACATCAGACACCGACCTCAGACAGACTTCAGACGATGGCGGGGTCATCACGGGTTGATGAAGTCCAGGATCATCTGGCACGGGCATACTAGTATGGCCTCACTCTCAGGCCTCGGGCGTAGCACAGGCTCAGCAGGAGAACATCAGACACCGGCCCAGGACGAACGTCAGACGATGGCGGGGTCATCACGGGTTGATGAAGTCCAGGGTCATCTGGCACGGGCATACTAGGACGGCCTCTCTCTCAGGCCTCAGGCGTAGCACAGGCTCAGCAGGAGAACATCAGACACCGACCCAGGACAGACGTCATCACAGGGTAGACCAAGGAGGAACCGGCAGGACAGGCAGGTTGTCACGGCAAGTGACCAAGGCAGTCTCTGGGACAGGCAGGTTGTCACGGCTAGTGACCAGGGCAATCTCTGGGACAGGCAGGTTGTCACGGCAAGTGACCAGGGCAGGCAGGTTGTCACGGCAAGTGACCAGGCAGGCAGGTTGTCACGGCAAGTGACCAGGCAGGCAGGTTGTCACGGCATGAGGACCGGGCAGGCAGGTTGTCACGGCAAGTGACCAGGGCAGTTCCTGGGACAGGCAGGTTGTCACGGCAAGTGACCAGGCAGTCTCTGGGACAGGCAGGTTGTCACGGAAAGTGACCAGGCAGTCTCTGGGACAGGCAGGTTGTCACGACAAGTGACCAGGCAGTCTCTGGGACAGGCAGGTGTCACGAAGACCAGGCAGTCTCTAGACAGGCAGGGCTAGATATACGACCTGATATGGTGGAGCCTCCAGGTAGGCTGCAGTCGGATGGCAGATGATCGCTCCCAGGTGAGCAGGCAAGAGCCGGGGATCTCTGCAGATGATGTCCGAACTTCCGGATGGAGCTGCAGTCGGATGGCAGATGATCGCTCCTAGGTGAGCAGGCAAGAGCCGGGGATCTCTGCAGATGACGTCCGAACCTCTGGAAGGAACTGCAGACGGATGGCAGACAGGCAAGCCGACAGGTAACAGACAGGTAACTGGAATCAGGAGCTGATGGCTGAAACAGAGTTAGACTGCACAGGAACAACAGGAACACGGATTGGATCTCAGAGAGTCAGGAACACAGACAGGAACACGGACTGGGTCTCAGGGAGTCAGGAACACGGACAGGAACATGGATTGAATCACAGGAACACGGACTGGAACACAGGCCTCGGACTCCGGACATCTGGCACCGATCAGCAGGCTCCGGACATCTGGCAATGATCGGCAGGATCCGGACATCAGGCAGGAAGGATAGGATCCGGACATCTGGAAGTGGTCGTCGGACATCGGACATCAGGCCATGGTCATCAGGCATAGGATCCGGACATCTGGCAGCGACCTGAAAAGGAACCCCAGCGGTCTGGTGCAAGCCCCGCCAGGCTCAACGGGAGCTGGCCGGGGATTGCACAGAGGCTGAGCACAGAGTAACAGAAACTCAGCACACACCGGACTCCTCCTTCCAAGATGAACTCAGGTTATATAGCAAGGATTCACAGTCACTGGCACAGGGTTCTGGACACAGCAGGATTTCAGGAACATAACACAGAGGACACAGTTCAGAAAGTCAGGTACAGGATGCGATCCAAGATCAGGGGTTCAGGTAATTAGACACAGCAGGAACAGGCCTGGATATACAGCCTCCAGGAACGGCGATCTGGGTAATCAGCCCCCAGCATAGGCGGAAACACAAGACACAATTCAGACATTCAGGTACCGGGTTTGATCCAGGATCAGGGAACAAGACACAGCAGGAACAGGGAATCAGCTCTCCAGAGCTGATCAACTTCAGAGCAGGAGCTGAACAAACAACCACATACGGCTAGGTTCAGGGATTCAGTGTGGATTCAATGCGAAGCTCTGGCAACGCCCACTAGGGCTGGGGAACTTTATATATGAGCTGCTTCACAGCGATAGGCTGGAGCAGTAATTCTAGTAAACACCCAATCCACATAAAAGCAGGACAGGTGTGGGCCGCGCCCCCTATGCAGAGCCAGACAGCACAACACAGAGGGAACCCAACAATGGCTGCTGCCAAACACGTAGTAAGTCATGCACCACTGCAGAGGACTTTGCAAGCTACGGACGGCCTTCACAGCAAGTCAGGAACCGCACATGCGGGCGGTCATGCAAAGCAGCGGAGCCACTCACGCAAGTACGGGTACGCAGCAGAGCCAGGAACTGAGCAGCATCCATATAGGTAACAGACAACAGTATCCCAGCTGGTTAGGGGAAAGGAGCAAAAGGGTTAATGCAAAAAACATGCAGAGTAACGCTGGAAAACAAAGTACAGACAATACCAGCGTTACAGTATCCCCCTCCTCAGGCCCCCTCTTCTGAAGACCCAAGTAAAAAAAAATTCCCCAGAAAAATTCACTTGGGTTTGGCGGTAAGTCCCATAGTTCACAATATGGCAGCAGAGTTAATAGCTCGAAAAGTCCGAACCGCTGACCAAGCGGGGAATCGAGCCATCTAGTCCACTTACCCTGTGGGGACCAAGTAGTCTAGTTCACACATCAGGTGGAGCTTGGAGAAAGTCCTGCAGACCGCACATGCTCAGCGGAGTCCATGGCCAGAGCTTACTGTGGCGCTTCCCACGGCTGTGGGGCGCCGGGACATGGCATAGCTTGCCTAGCTAGCCAATGCTCCCACGCCGCCAGTCCACGACGACGTGAGGCATGGGTCCCAGATGATAAGAGAATGTGGACCCACTGGACCACGGAGGGAGACCCGGGCCTGCCCGGACTAGGGAAGGGCAGCGACCGGGATCCGTGGCAGCTGAGCATGTGGGCAAGGTGGCGACCTGCAGGACTAGACAACACCGCACAACTTCAGGTAAGAAGAAACAAAGTTTACTTAAAGAAACACAGTACATAAAACAGAACATAAGACCGGGCTCCGATTCCGCACATCAAAGAAGGGTACACGACTCAGGATCACAGACGAGTGCTGGAGGACATCACGGGTAGATGCAGTCCAGGGTTATCTGGCACGGGCATACTTGGACGGCCTCTCTCTCAGGCCTTAGGCGTAGCACAGGCTCAGCAGGAGAACATCAGACACCGACCTCAGACAGACTTCAGACGATGGCGGGGTCATCACGGGTTGATGAAGTCCAGGATCATCTGGCACGGGCATACTAGTATGGCCTCACTCTCAGGCCTCGGGCGTAGCACAGGCTCAGCAGGAGAACATCAGACACCGGCCCAGGACGAACGTCAGACGATGGCGGGGTCATCACGGGTTGATGAAGTCCAGGGTCATCTGGCACGGGCATACTAGGACGGCCTCTCTCTCAGGCCTCAGGCGTAGCACAGGCTCAGCAGGAGAACATCAGACACCGACCCAGGACAG
>JARQOD010000003.1:3885461-3895490 GCA_033576555.1 Oophaga sylvatica | reverse complement strand
CCATGTGAGACATGCCTGGACAAGTCCGGGCATGTCCGGGCATGCCCGGACAAGTCCCGGGCCTCTACACCTCGCCCCTATAGTGTAGTTTAATGTAGGTGGCAAACAGATCATCGCTGGTGTTTGGAAAATACCATATTTCATAGATGGTGGTGATCCTCTGAATCATTTTTAAACATTTCACGCCACTCATGCACCCACAGAACTCTTATGGTGTACCAGCACCGCTGCAGCTAGCGCTTTTTTGTGACCTTATCTGCATCATTTTCATTATAGCACGAGGGACAGCCGTGGAAAAAACAATACTGAAATTCAAAAACTATGTGCTGGCCGTTAACACGCGCACAGTCATCTAGAAAATATTGAGCGAGTTGCTTCACAAACCCTCTCAAGGCATGTTGAATGTTAACGTTCCCGCTATGAGCTACACACATGACCAACTGTATAGCCTGGGATGCGTAGCGTTCTTGCAGCGCAGGCCTATTTTTAAAGACGCTATGCCCCTCAGATATAAAAGACAGGCCTGTTGGGACGTGTCCCGGACTATTTTGGCACATGCCCACTTCTATGCATCGATATTGAGCATCGTTCAACAAAAATCAGGTACATAGTTTTAACCATAGCTGTGTTTCTGACTCTCATGCCATGCCAGAAAGGCCTATTTTGGCACAGGCCCGCACCTATGCAACGATTTTGATCAGCATTCAACAAAAAAAATCGGGTACAAACTTTTTAACATACAGGTGTTTCGGACCCTCAGACCATGCCAGAAGCACTCTGTGCCATGTACTCGAACCCATAATAATCGATTTTGATCATCATGCAACAAAAAAAAAAAAAAATGGGTGCTAACTTTTTAACATACATGTGTTTCTGTAGCGGATACACGGACCCCTACAGCGCATCCCTATAGTGTAGTTTAATGTAGGGGGCACACAGATCATCGCTTTTGTTTGGAAAATACCATATTTCATAGATGCTGGTGATCCGTTGAATCATTTTTAAACATTTCACGCCACTCATGCAACCACAGCACACTTATGGTGTACCCGCACGGCTGCAGCTAGCGCTTTTTAGCTAAAAAGGTATGGTGTAGTTTACTTACAGCGCATCCCTATAGTGTAGTTTAATGTAGGGGGCAAACAGATTATCGCTGTTGCTTGGAAAATACCACACTTCATAGATGGTTGTGATCCGCTGAATCGTTTTTAAACATTTCACGCCACTCATGCACCCACAGTACACTTATGGTGTACCCGCACCGCTGCAGCTAGAGCTTTTTAGCTAAAAAGGCCCTTATTTGCATCATTTTCATTATAGTACGACTGGTACATGACCACGCCTATGCAGCGATATTGAGTACCGTTCAACAAAAATCAGGTACAAACTTTTTAACAGACCTGTGTTTCGGGCCCTCATGACATACCAGAAGCACTCTGTGCCATGTACCATAGCCCATAATAATCGATTTTGATCAGTATTCAACAAAAAATTGGCTGCAAACTTTTAGCATACCTCTGTTTCTGAATCCCATGTCGTACCAGAAAGACCTATTTTGGCACAGGCCTACACCTATGCAACGGTTTTGACCACTACTCAACAAAAATTGGTTACAAACTTTTTAGCATAGCTGTGTTTCTGGCTCTCAGCTGCTATTTTAATAGTTACCATACGAATACTGTAGCGAACCAAGATGTGTTAATTTGATTACTAACACGATTTCAGCAACTTGATGACAAATTCAGAGCAAATTCGTTATTTCGGAACTGGCATGTCCGGGCATGCCCGGACAAGTCCCGCATGTCCGGGCATGACCGGACAAGTCCTGGGCCTCTACACCTCGCCCCTATAGTGTAGTTTAATGTAGGTGGCAAACAGATCATCGCTGGTGTTTGGAAAATACCATATCTCATAGATGGTGGTGATCCTCTGAATCATTTTTAAACATTTCACGCCACTCATCCACCCACAGCACTCTTATGGTGTACCAGCACCGCTGCAGCTAGCGCTTTTTTGTGACCTTATCTGCATCATTTTCATTATAGCACGAGGGACAGCCATGGAAAAAACAACCCTGAAATTCATAAACTATGTGCTGTCCGTTAACACGCGCACAGTCATCTAGAAAATATTGAGCGACTTGCTTCACAAACCACACAAGGCGTGGTGATTGCCAATGTTCTCGGTATGCGCTACATACATGAACCTCTGTATAGCCTGGGATGAGCAGCGTTCTTGCAGCGCAGGCCTATTTTTAAAGACGCTAAGCCCCATCAGATATAAAAGACAGGCATGTTGAGACGTGTCCCGGCCTATTTTGGCACAGAACCACACCTATGCAACGATTTTGATCAGCATTCAACAAAAAATTGCGTGCAAACTTTTTAGCATACCTGTACAAACTTTTTAACATACCTGTGTTTCGGACTCACATGGCGTACCAGAAGCACCCAGTGCCATGTACTCTAGCTCATAATATTTCACATCGGGTATGGGACCTACATAGCTTTGTTTTCTCAGGTATTAAAAAGCGTGGAAAACTGAAAATCCCGAGGCCTGAGGTAATTTACTGAGCTTCATGGGGATAAAATTTATCGAGTCTATGAACCTTATAGACAAAACGGGTAGCGTCACACACAAGACGACGACACCTCGGGCTATCACATTTACCGGTAGTTTTCAAAAACCACTGACTTAACAATAAAGTAAGAATCGTAGCGTCCTGCATTGTGGGCTATAAATGTATACCCTGAAAATTTACCGCTGGTAAAGAACAGTAAAAAGTCGTGCGTACAACTATCATCCTCAAACTCCCAGAGCTATCACAAACACTATTGCCTACAGAGGCGGCCCCGCGAGAATTTCTGGATGTGTGTATCAAGAGGCTCTTTGCTTTGACCGATTGTTTGCTCGTGAATGCTGACATTTCCAGGATCATCATAGTTGTGTAAATGCGCTGTGGAGCTCGTGTATCGGCCCCTAGGGTGTGATGCGTGATCATTTTAATTATTTTTCAATTCATAACCACACGTTCTCAGGCAGACAGGTTTATTTCACAGAAGTTGACTGTACAGTTGCATAATTTTTGTTTAAAATCATACATTTGCATAATTTTGTTTAAAATCACACAGTTCTGCGATAATGTCGGGTGTTGGACACGCACTTATCAGTCTTTCATACGTGTCGCAGAAAGATTTTAGTCTGTTCTGCGCGAGTTTATTATGCACGTACTGTGCAGACATGTCAAGAAACATTTTGGTGTGTTCACCAGTCCATACGGGTGTTGGTGTGTAAGGCGATCGACCATCATCCTTCTGCTTCTTACTTACACGACGGCGCGATACCGCGCGTTTCTTTGACGGTAATGCATCGGCTGAATTGGCAGCTGCTGCTTCCGCGTTGCTATTTGCAGATTCTGTAGCTTGACACAGACGTATATTCTTAAGCCGACTACTCTCAGTATTCCCGGGGTGCTCGGTTGGCGCGTCGTTTTCTTCACGATCTGCGACACACCGGTGTGAAAGAGGCTCCGTTCTCACTTCCGTTCTGTTCTCAAATCCATAATTGCGCTGCTGCAAAACTCGCGAATGACGATCCTCCGTAACTAAAGAAAAGATACGTGGTGTAGTTAACCGCTAAGTGGGGGAGATATAGGAAGAGCTACATGAGCCACTTTACTCTGATTCAACGCGATATTTGTAAAGCTACTAGCACCGATTATCTGTGAAACCGATGCATGATTGTTTGTATAAGTACACTATAGAGCGGCCTAGACATATATACTTACAAGTATGCCCCGGGTGCTGATCTACAGAGAATGCTGAATTAACAGACATCTCGCTGCCGGGGCCGCCGTATGGGGCTGTTTTCTCCCTCAAACTGCAACCTCACGGGCGATACTTTAGCAGCTGTAAATAAAATATAGCATACATGAATGCGCACAACACATTCACAAAGCTAACTTGACACACGTAAATAAAATATATCGACTAGTTACCGCAGAAATTTTTATCTGCGTGTATAAGTACACTATAGAACTGCGTAGACATATATGCTTACAAGTATGAGACGTGTAGTGTAGTTCAGAGATTGGTGAATTAAACGGTGTGGAGGTGCTCGGGCGTTTTCGTATGGGTGTGTTTTCTTTTTCAAGCTGCAGCCTCCTGCTCGTTAGTTTAACATCTGTAAATAAAATATAACTATTACTCGCCACAGAAATGATATCTACGCGGGCCACACGCACAAAGCTAAATTCGCAAAGCTATCGTAACGCGCGTAAATAAAATATATCCACTAGTTATCGGTGGCGTCACAGGGTACAGAGGGTACAAACACATATCACCCTGGTTTCAAGGACCCGCTACCTTTTCTATTCCAGAGCCGTGTGCTTAGCGAATCACCCCATCTTTTAGGAGCGTTGGGAGGATTATAGTCCGGTTCTACGAACTCGACATCTGAATCCTGGGGATCCTCCACGATCTCAACATCGGAATCGCGATGCTCGAGCGGCTCAGTCGCCACAGGGTTTCCAACCGCCCAGTCCGCTACAGCTGTATCTGTATGAGAAAATGTTTATATTATTAAAACATGTCTAGCTAACGACCCAGTCAGCTAAAATAAAATTAACTGTATGGATTTTAGCGGCAGTCTATATTAATTATTAATATTAATAGTAGGCGTTATAAATTTACAGCTACCACGTTTACCCGTCTAGATACATAGGTTTAAAACATATGATATAGCTATAGGTTTCTTGCCTGTGACAGACTGGTGAGAGCTTGAGGCTCGTCGCCCGCTAGCAGAGTTGCCTTCCTCTAACAGGTTCTGCGTAATGAACCGGTTCTCGTAGGAGTAGTCTGAATGGACTCCCGCTTCTTAAATAAGAAAGAATGAAATATATCACTTATATATACAAAGCGCAGACTCAGACACCCCGAGACATTGCGGAGTACCCTATATACTGTGTAAAACTTACCCGATTGTTCTGGTGAAAGCATAGCAGAATATTGACCGCGAGAATATCTGGCCTCCATCTTGAATAAAAAGGGTCCGCTATTGAATTAAAGCAAATAAAGATCAAGTATGAAAACACGGCTAACCTGTTCATACAAATACTACACAAACTTAAATATAATTGAAACGAAATCCGTAAAAATACTCACTCTAGTCCTGTTCAGATCGGAGTTGTGGTCTGTGAGTTGTGAACAAGTGCGAACTGTATTGCTTGTGAGCTACCCGTATTTATTAGGGCTAGCAGAGAGAACACGCCCTCTGTCACTGCCCCCACGCTAGGGACAGAAAAAACATCCCATTCATGTTTTACAGAGGGATCATGGCGGCTAACCGCGTTGATGCAATATTGTAGAAGTAATATTTCACGACAGAACCCCCACCATCATTACCCTATATTAGCTTTGTGCGTGTGGCCCGCGTAGATATCATTTCTGTGGCGAGTAATAGTTATATTTTATTTACAGATGTTAAACTAACGAGCAGGAGGCTGCAGCTTGAAAAAGAAAACACACCCATACGAAAACGCCCGAGCACCTCCACACCGTTTAATTCACCAATCTCTGAACTACACTACACGTCTCATACTTGTAAGCATATATGTCTACGCAGTTCTATAGTGTACTTATACACGCAGATAAAAATTTCTGCGGTAACTAGTCAATATATTTTATTTACGTGTGTCAAGTTAGCTTTGTGAATGTGTTGTGCGCATTCATGTATGCTATATTTTATTTACAGCTGCTAAAGTATCGCCCGTGAGGTTGCAGTTTGAGGGAGAAAACAGCCCCATACGGCGGCGCCCAAGCAGCGAGATGTCTGTTAATTCAGCATTCTCTGTAGACCAGCACCCGGGGGATACTTGTAAGTATATATGTCTAGGCCACTCTATAGTGTACTTATACAAACAATCATACATCGGTTTCACAGATAATCGGTGCTAGTAGCTTTACAAATATCGCGTTGAATCAGAGTAAAGGGGGCATGTAGCTCCTCCTATATCTCGCCCACTTAGCGGTTAACTACACCACGTGTCTTTTCTTTAGTTACGGAGGATCGTCATTCGCGAGTTTTGCAACAGCGCAATTATGGATTTGAGAACAGAACGGAAGTGAGAACGGAGCCTCTTTCACACGGGTGTGTCGCAGATCGTGAAGAAAACGACGCGCCAACCGAGCACCCCGGGAATACTGAGAGTAGTCGGCTTAAGAATATACGTCTGTGTCAAGCTACAGAATCTGCAAATAGCAACGCGGAAGCAGCAGCTGCCAATTCAGCCGATGCATTACTGTCAAAGAAACGCGCAGTATCGCGCCGGCGTGTAAGTAAGAAGCAGAAGGATGATGGTCGATCGCCTTACACACCAACACCCGTATGGACTGGTGAACACACCAAAATGTTTCTTGACATGTCTGCACAGTACGTGCATAATAAACTCTCGCAGAACAGACTAAAATCTTTCTGCGACACGTATGAAAGACTGATAAGTGCGTGTCCAACACCCGACATTATCGCAGAACTGTGTGATTTTAAACAAAATTATGCAAATGTATGATTTTAAACAAAAATTATGCAACTGTACAGTCAACTTCTGTGAAATAAACCTGTCTGCCTGAGAACGTGTGGTTATGAATTGAAAAATAATTAAAATGATCACGCATCACACCCTAGGGGCCGATACACGAGCTCCCAGCGCATTTACACAACTATGATGATCCTGGAAATGTCAGCATTCACGAGCAAACAATCGGTCAAAGCAAAGAGCCTCTTGATACACCCATCCAGAAATTCTCGCGGGCCGCCTCTGTAGGTAATGGTGTTTGTGATAGCGCTGGGAGTTTGAGGATGATAGTTGTACGCACGACTTTTTACTGTTCTTTACCAGCGGTAAATTTTCAGGGTATACATTTATAGCCCACAATGCAGGACGCTACGATTCTTACTTTATTGTTAAGTCAGTGGTTTTTGAAAACTACCGGTAAATGTGATAGCCCGAGGTGTCGTCGTCTTGTGTGTGACGCTACCCGTTTTGTCTATAAGGTTCATAGACTCGCTAAATTTTATCCCCATGAAGCTCACTAAATTACCTCAGGCCTCGGGATTTTCAGTTTTCCACGCTTTTTAATACCTGAGAAAACAAAGCTATGTAGGTCCCATACCCGATGTGAAATATTATGAGCTAGAGTACATGGCACTGGGTGCTTCTGGTACGCCATGTGAGTCCGAAACACAGGTATGTTAAAAAGTTTGTACAGGTATGCTAAAAAGTTTGCACGCAATTTTTTGTTGAATGCTGATCAAAATCGTTGCATAGGTGTGGTTCTGTGCCAAAATAGGCCGGGACACGTCTCAACATGCCTGTCTTTTATATCTGATGGGGCTTAGCGTCTTTAAAAATAGGCCTGCGCTGCAAGAACGCTGCTCATCCCAGGCTATACAGAGGTTCATGTATGTAGCGCATACCGAGAACATTGGCAATCACCACGCCTTGTGTGGTTTGTGAAGCAAGTCGCTCAATATTTTCTAGATGACTGTGCGCGTGTTAACGGACAGCACATAGTTTATGAATTTCAGGGTTGTTTTTTCCATGGCTGTCCCTCATGCTATAATGAAAATGATGCAGATAAGGTCACAAAAAAGCGCTAGCTGCAGCGGTGCTGGTACACCATAAGAGTGCTGTGGGTGGATGAGTGGCGTGAAATGTTTAAAAATGATTCAGAGGATCACCACCATCTATGAGATATGGTATTTTCCAAACACCAGCGATGATCTGTTTGCCACCTACATTAAACTACACTATAGGGGCGAGGTGTAGAGGCCCGGGACTTGTCCGGGCATGCCCGGACATGCGGGACTTGTCCGGGCATGCCCGGACATGCCAGTTCCGAAATAACGAATTTGCTCTGAATTTGTCATCAAGTTGCTGAAATCGTGTTAGTAATCAAATTAACACATCTTGGTTCGCTACAGTATTCATATGGTAACTATTAAAATAGCAGCTGAGAGCCAGAAACACAGCTATGCTAAAAAATTTGTAACCAATTTTTGTTGAGTAGTGGTCAAAACCGTTGCATAGGTGTAGGCCTGTGCCAAAATAGGTCTTTCTGGTACGACATGGGAGTCAGAAACAGAGGTATGCTAAAAAGTTTGCAGCCAATTTTTTGTTGAATACTGATCAAAATCGATTATTATGGGCTATGGTACATGGCACAGAGTGCTTCTGGTATGTCATGAGGGCCCGAAACACAGGTCTGTTAAAAAGTTTGTACCTGATTTTTGTTGAACGGTACTCAATATCGCTGCATAGGCGTGGTCATGTACCAGTCGTACTATAATGAAAATGATGCAAATAAGGGCCTTTTTAGCTAAAAAGCTCTAGCTGCAGCGGTGCGGGTACACCATAAGTGTACTGTGGGTGCATGAGTGGCGTGAAATGTTTAAAAACGATTCAGCGGATCACAACCATCTATGAAGTGTGGTATTTTCCAAGCAACAGCGATAATCTGTTTGCCCCCTACATTAAACTACACTATAGGGATGCGCTGTAAGTAAACTACACCATACCTTTTTAGCTAAAAAGCGCTAGCTGCAGCCGTGCGGGTACACCATAAGTGTGCTGTGGTTGCATGAGTGGCGTGAAATGTTTAAAAATGATTCAACGGATCACCAGCATCTATGAAATATGGTATTTTCCAAACAAAAGCGATGATCTGTGTGCCCCCTACATTAAACTACACTATAGGGATGCGCTGTAGGGGTCCGTGTATCCGCTACAGAAACACATGTATGTTAAAAAGTTAGCACCCATTTTTTTTTTTTTGTTGTTGCATGATGATCAAAATCGATTATTATGGGTTCGAGTACATGGCACAGAGTGCTTCTGGCATGGTCTGAGGGTCCGAAACACCTGTATGTTAAAAAGTTTGTACCCGATTTTTTTTGTTGAATGCTGATCAAAATCGTTGCATAGGTGCGGGCCTGTGCCAAAATAGGCCTTTCTGGCATGGCATGAGAGTCAGAAACACAGCTATGGTTAAAACTATGTACCTGATTTTTGTTGAACGATGCTCAATATCGATGCATAGAAGTGGGCATGTGCCAAAATAGTCCGGGACACGTCCCAACAGGCCTGTCTTTTATATCTGAGGGGCATAGCGTCTTTAAAAATAGGCCTCCCGCTGCAAGAACGCTACGCATCCCAGGCTATACAGTTGGTCATGTTGGTAGCTCATAGCGGGAACGTTAACATTCAACATGCCTTGAGAGGGTTGTGAAGCAACTCGCTCAATATTTTCTAGATGACTGTGCGCGTGTTAACGGCCAGCACATAGTTTTTTGAATTTCAGTATTGTTTTTTTCCACGGCTGTCCCTCGTGCTATAATGAAAATGATGCAGATAAGGTCACAAAAAAGCGCTAGCTGCAGCGGTGCTGGTACACCATAAGAGTTCTGTGGGTGCATGAGTGGGGTGAAATGTTTAAAAATGATTCAGAGGATCACCACCATCTATAAATATGGTATTTTCCAAACACCAGCGATGATCTGTTTGCCACCTACATTAAACTACACTATAGGGGCGAGGTGTAGAGGCCCGGGACTTGTCCGGGCATGCCCGGACATGCCCGACCCTTTTCCAGGCATGTCTCACATGGACCCTATATGTCAGTTCACAATATGTCTATCAGTATTAAAATATAAAAACTCCTCTGTACATGATCCTTAAGCAAAATAAAAAATATAATGTAAAATAAATCTGTGAAGGAGCAAAAATGTTTAAAAATATGGTGTCTCACATGGACCCTATATGTCAGTTCACAATATGTCTATCAGTATTAGCAACTGAGAGTCAGAAACATTTGTCATGATGTTAGACAAGAGGAAAAGTAGCAGTGAGGTCACCTGTTTAATAAGTTAGCTATCTCTAGCAAAGAGTGCTAGAAATGAGGCTATACACAATATCTAAATATCCACGTTTTGTGAAATGAGGGCTATACACAAGGGGTGCCAAGCCGCATTCAG